>JYFJ02000987.1:0-96927 GCA_000934665.2 Catajapyx aquilonaris | reverse complement strand
TGCTGAATCCGAAAATCAATGTTGCCAATCTCTATTTTGACCGGAAGTGCCAAATCTCGTGCCAAATTAAAGATGGCTGATATACATATGTTACATAATTATGTACAATTTTACTTTTTTGACCAATTTCCGTGCATAACATTTTTGCAACATGGCCAATTCTACTAATTCGACCATGCTGAATCCGAAAATCAATGTTGCCAATCTCTGTTTTGACCGGAAGTGCCAAATTCACGACGGCAGATGCTGATGTACGCAAAAGATTTCTGCTATATATTCCCCTAGATACATAACTGCTAAGAAAAAGTAAGCCTGTACGTAGTTGGGCATCTTCAAGGGATGCCCCGCGCCCCTGGAAACGTCCCACTGCGGTCCCGCCCATCAGCACAGGGGCCGCCCCGCCCAAAGTAACGATGACGCAATCTTTACTTTGATGGGCGTGATTGGCATCACTTTGCTTATATGGAAAGGGATAGCGAGTTATGTATCTAGAGTAATATATAGCAGATATCTTTGGATGTATACGAGGTGTGATCAAAAAGTTCCCGGATTTTCGGTATACCGTGCAAACCAGTGGAGATACGAACTTGTGGCGCTACGGGGAGCTAGGAGCACCTTTCAGCTATTAGTCTGAAAAATATCGTCTTCATACGTGCTGATGTTTCCGAGTTTCGGCAGTTTTATTCACACCGTGTTCTTGTGATTCTGCGATTTTTCGAAATGGCTGAAGTTAGGGAGGAAAGGATTTGTATTAAATTTTGCTTCCAGCTCAACAAAATTTCGGCTGTAACCCACCGAATGCTGAACAAGGCTTTTGATAAGTAATATGATTGTAAGACATGCAATAACATATGAGTGGGTTAACAGCTTCAAAAGTGACGCGCCAAGTTCGCAGCAAAATCAACTCAATGCTGATCATTTTCTTTGACATTATAGGAATTGTGCATATGGAGTTTCTCCCTCATGGTAAAACTGTCAACGGCAAGTCTTACTACGATGGTTTGAGACAATTTTGACTCAATTGGCCGGAGATATGGAAGAACAGAGACTGGTTGCGGCACCATGACAATGCCACCTGCACACACCTCACGTGTAGTCAGGGACTTCCTGACAAAAAAACAAGATGACCACTGTTCCACACCCTGCATATTCGTTCGTCCTGGCACCACGTGATTTCTACCTCTTCCCTAAAATGAAATTTGGGTAGAAAAGGAGGCATTTTGACTCCACTAAAGATCTCTAAGCAAAATCGCAGCAGGTGCTGAACACTAGCCAATTTTTTGGGGTGCTTCCAAAAGTGGGAAATTCGCTGGGATCGTTATATACGTGCCCAAGGTAACTACTTTGAAGGTGGCAGTGGAAATTAGGACTTAAAGAGTAAATATTAATAGTTTTATGAACACAGTCTGGGAACTTTTTGATCACACCTCGTACATCAGTCAAATTCACAACTCTCAGGAATTGCGGTCTGCCGCTGTAAAAGCGGTTGCTCTAAGCGAAACCTCTGTATATGCCTTAAAGGTGCTGAGTTTTGCACAAGAATGTGTCTATGTAATGCAAGTTGTTCCAACTCAAGAGATCACGAATAAAATGAACAACATGAGGCACTGCGCATAAGTAATATCTCTCAAAAACAAACGGTAAGACAATGAGCATATTGCGTTTCACGGCATCAAAATTGGGTGAAATGGCCCGGCTTATATCAGCATCCGCCATCTTTAATTTGGCACTTCCTGTCAAAACAGAGATTGGCAACATTGATTTTCGGATTCAGCATGATCGAATTAGTAGAATTGGCCATGTTGCCAAAATGTTATGCAAGGAAATTGGCCGAAAAAGTAAAATTGTACATATGTAACATATGTATCCGCCATCTTTAATTTGGCACTTCCGGTCAAAATAGAGATTGGCAACATTTATTTTCGGATTCAGCATGGTCGAATTAGTAGAATTGGCCATGTTTCCACAATGTTATGCACGGAAATTGGCCAAAAAAGTAAAATTGTACATATGTAGCCGCCATATTTAATTTGGCACGAGATTTGGCACTTTCGGTCAAAATAGACATTTGCAACATTGATTTTCGGATTCAGCATGGTCGAATTAGTAGAATTGGCCATGTTGCAAAAATGTTATGCACGGAAATTGGTCAAAAAAGTAAAATTGTACATATGTAACATATGTATATCCGCCATCTTTAATTTGGCACGAGATTTGGCACTTCCGGTCAAAATAGAGATTGGCAACATTGATTTTCGGATTCAGCACGGTCGAATTAGTAGAATTGGCCATGTTGCCAAAATGTTATCCGAAATGCTTCTAGGAAGAGAAATAATGACATTATTCACAAAATTGTACTAGTCTATCAGGCAAATATAAGTTTTCTTAATTTATAAGACCACACTGGCGATGATAATGTGAAAAATTGGCGAATGGTTCTCATTTCACCGTAATGAAGCATATGCAGTTAGTTTTTGTACGCTATTATTAGAGTTCTCAGTGTGTCCCGTTTGCGGTATTAAATGTTCTTGAAACTGGAACTTTGACCTTTGTAAATTGTGGGATATGCTGATATTAGAAGACAATGGGAAACCATTTCTGCAGGCATTGAAAGCGAGTACTTTATACTGTACTCTCGAATAAACACTGCGACATGTATGCATTTTTAACTGAATTTAATTACACACTAGTAGCTGTGCTTAAATTTCAAATCCACAGATGTTAAAGCATTAATTTCAGTCGCGTGTCTTCGAGTATACAGGACATGTTTGCAGACCATGTCACAGCTATTATGGTTGTTCAAGCAGGGTAGACAAATACAGGCTTTTAAGGCATTATGCCACTATGAAAATGTGATAAGCAAACAAAAATCGGCGGGACCCTCTCAGCAATATCGCAGATATAACATTTGTTTTAGCCCCTAACATCTTCATACATCAACTTGAACTAACATCTACCTCAGCCGGAAAATCCTCTGGGGCTTTTCCTTTGCTGGTCTCAAAGGTGTTCAGTATTCACGATTGCAGATTGACTGGGAGGACGGTTCTACCCTATCGGATCGAAAGGCGTTCTATAGGATGAAGATGAATAAGTTGGTGCTCGTAGACCTTGCCCATCCCCCTCACTTTCTGGGATGGCAGCATCGGACCCACTTTGCTACCTTCAGAGGCTAGGGTTGGTTACGGGACACAGGAAGGGAGATCCGGAGCAATTTTTCAAGGGGGCTGGATTCAAAGGGACTCTTAGGAAAAGGGTTCCCAAAGAAGCATCAGGCTGCTTGCTCCATGGGTGTAGTGGATTGGCCGTTTGTGTCAGTCAGGCCTCGGGCTGCTGCATTTGGCCAGAGGCTTTGCTGCGATTGGGAAGCTGTGGTCGGGATTGATTTTGTTGTTCCCGAGGAGAAGGAGGCTAAGCCAGAGTGGACATGGAGCCACAGGTGCAAAGCCAACTCGGACCGATACCATTGATTAACAATCAGGGTCTGTCTCGGCCGTCTTGCCGGAGGATTCAGGACGTTTTTCGTAGCGGACTGATCCGGTAGACCTTGCGCAAATACGGAGGAGTTTGTTTAAAATAGTGCCGCAGGAAAGGTAGTTTTGGAGGAACCTCAGTGTGCAGTTGGTGAAGTGGATTATTCTCAGGGAAGTCGGAAACTGCTTGGAGAGGTCGACTTAAAACCTGATGAGTGGCATTATAGCAGCTTGTTCTTTCATCAGGTATGATACTGAACCTCCCGCGTTTGCTTTGAACTCGTCCTAAATTTTTCAATTATTCGAAATTAGTACTGGGACGTGAGACTTGCATGTTTACAAATATACGTTGTTAATATTGTTTGTTTGGCAAAACTGCATTTAGAGTAGTCATTCTCGACTCGCTTCGTTACCAACGTAAATTCGGGGACGAATGTACTGCACAAATTAACAATTGTTGACGCTCATGTTCACAGTAAATGGTTGTCATTATTTTCTAGTATGTAATTCATAACGAATAGCCTAATTCACAATGATAAGTGCTGGGCTAAAAAGGGGGCTGTGATTTGAATGGGTATGTGTATTTGAGCCTGTATTTATTTTTGATAACATGGCTGTGAAGGAATTATTCCAATTAGTTTGGACTTTCGTAATTCTCTGCCTGGCTCTACAGTACAAGAATTTCCTCCCGGGCTTTAAAATAACACGCTGAATATTGCACTGTTGCTTACTGTGTCGATACACTGATGCCCGATAATTTTTTGGAGAGCCACTCTCCCTAATTAGAGGCAAATATCGAGCAAACGAGGAATTTGGTTCTCATGAAGTATGCCGTGAATCCAGACCACTCACGCATAGAGCTAGCACACATTGAAGCAGTGGAATGTGGCGTAAACAATGTGCATCGAAGCAGCAGCAGCCGGTCGGAATGCGTCTTGAACCGGGCCCCGCAGCATCTCTCCCGTATATCCTACTACTACAGCATCGTACGGCGCTTTGGGTTTCCAGGCAGCCACGGCAGCTTGACATTTCGATCTCCGGCCAGTGTCTCCGGGCTTTTCTGGACACGCCCATTATGCCTTCCTGTGAGAGGAGGCCTCCAACCGTGTCACTCGGGCCTTGACTGCAGACAAAGTTGATAACGCGGCTTTTCTACTCCTACCCAGCCATCCGAGCTTGCATAAAGGGGCGCTGCTTGATGCTGATGCTTCTGGTGGTGGTGGGTGAAAAGGGGGGTTTTGCCACGCTCTTTTTGTGTTGGCAATTTTTGCGTGTTGGGGCGAACACCTCAGCCTGGAGGGTCTGTTCCGAGTCGCTGACGCCCGCACAGGTCAGCAATTCCAGATATGTAAAACTTTTGCTGTTGGAACGTTGGATGTGCACCAGGCCCGTGGTACAGTCAGGGTGTGTAGTCTGGGCCAAAGGCATCCGCACTGCAGGTGAAGGAACGGCTGACTGCTCAGTTTTTTGAGGGTGGTCCCCGACATTTCCGGACTCTGGCCAGTGTGGGCTGGTCATGTCACAGGGTCGCCTTATAGGTTCTGTTTTTTTACTTGGGTAGTATACACCATAAATCTGGCGTTAAAATCGCATACGATCAATGAGGGCATTCAACTCAAAAGAGGCGTTATGTGGAGCCATGGATGTAAACACCTTGGAACCTCCGGAATAAATTACGGTGGGAGAATGTAAACAACTATGAGTGCGTTCTACTCTCAAAGCATGAAGCAGAAGTAATGGCCTCCTTCGCAAGTTATTTCTTAAGCGAAGCATTTGCCTGAGCGTGAGCTAGATGGAAATGTACAGTACTTCCATTATAATGTGGCATGGCGTGACCAATCAGAGGGTGGGAGCCTACCGCCTGTCATTCATTACTAGCCTGTATCTTTTGTGAAGAAACACCGAAAAGTTGAAATTGGCTGCATGGATGATGATGGGCTACACTTTCGTCCAATGAATCAGTATTTCTCTGTACATTTCATCGCACATGTATCAGTGAAAATCTGCAATATGGAGTTGTTAAAAACATTTAAAAACCACATTCATTAAAGTTGTATGAAGTAGATACAGTTTTACATTAGATGTCGGGTTTACTCCAGTCGTAACATTTTTTTCTTCTAATTATGTCACTAAACTTGCGGAACAGTTGTAATATTGCGCTGGAATTTGAATTCTTGCGCTGGAGAACGTTACTCTTTTTTTGCTTTTAGATATAGCATCACACCAGTTGAAATTTGAAACAAAATATCAAGGAGATCCTTAAATGAGGGGCCGTTCCCCTGCGGCGTGGAACAGTTATGAATATTCCAGGCATTGAATAGTGCAAATGAAGCTCTGGAGACACAATCCACGGTGTCAATAAGGAAACTTTTGGGAGGCTGGAGAAAACTCATCTGGTGGAAACGGTTGCAGGAGGTCGGAGTTTCCCAGCGGGCTGCAAAGTCGCAGATATTAGGTTCTGGTACACGCTGCCGGAGGCCATCCTAGAAAGAGGAGAGGGTCCGAATTTCACGGGAACGATGCCATTAAAGCTGGTTGCAGATGTAAGGCAGTTTTAACCCAGCGCGAAAGTGGCGCACTTTCAATTCCTGAATTGCAAGATTAGGCATTCCAATGGCAGAGCTAAAAAGAAAAAGAATGTGGAGGGAAATACCAAAGATTTCCGGAGCGAGAAGGGATCGAGGAGGAAATGATAGCGTTTTACCTTCGGGGACATTTGGAATTAGTAATGCAAGCTCAGCTGGGAAGAATAATTTAGCGACTCTAATGTCTTGCAGCTTAGTTGATCTTTCCTTTTCGGTTGGAAACATGCGCACATACCTGCGGATAAGCCAAATACAGCGGAGGTTCCTACCCTGACTGTTAGCTTGTAAGAGGTTGCTATCCATCTTTGGTATGTGCCAGCTTGACAGGTGCATGGAATGGACGATCGCCGACAATGCAACTTGTCACAAGCATGTCATACGACGCTATTCACGTGACAACTGTGGAGCAAAAGTGGACTTTTAAAAAGACGTGAACTACTTGTAGTATTGGATCATGTGTATACATGTGTGAGCATATAAATTGGGACTTAATTATTCGGGAAAATAAATGAAGAAATTTTTTGATCATAACTTAGTATAAATAGTGCTTCTATGAAGAGTCCCATTACTAGAATATATAGGATATCCTTCATGCACCCACACCGTTAGTTTGTAGGTTAACGGCATCGATGAATTTTTTAGACGAAGAGATCGATATAGCTGACAAAATATTTTCATGAATATCTCAATACCACGCTGAGAGCACGCAGCTCTGTGGTTCATATTCTTCACAACTGACGATTTCTCATCCCAGTACTGGCCAGCTAGTGACACGCGCCTAGAGTGTACCTCTGTGACCACAGTACATTCCATTGCCTTTTGCCAATAACCACACTTGCCCAAATCAGCGCCAGATGTTGATGAGTAAACTGAACGTGTGAAGCTGATTCCCCAACAGCATCCCTGCCAGGATCCTCCTCTCTCTTTTGGACGTTATTATTGTTGCATCTGAGAGCTGGCAGTATTCCCCCGAGCTCCCCCGTTTTCCACTCGGATTGAGTTTCTTTTCATCTTCCTCTTTATGGGTAATCGTCGGCTGGGAGCCCATGTAAGATTCTCCGAGGAGAGAGACCCTGCCGTCCCTAAATCACTTCCCTTTTCTGAAGAGCCCGGAACTTCTCGGTGCTCATGCAGAAGGAAGAAGTGGGTTAGCCTTAGAACCTGATGCATGTGGATGAAGGATTCGCTAGAAATGCACTTAAAGTGTGGGTGGGTGTGCTAAGGGGGGTGCTCCTACTCAGAAAAGGCGTGATGCCATACGCTTCCATTTACGGAGGCGTCCTGAACTTTCCAGTTGAAATGTGAATGGTTTTGCTCTCTATTTTTGTGGTGCGGGCTCTACTGTTAAAAATGCTTTCCATTCATGTACTGTAGCACTTGTGAACAGTTGGATTAATAAAGTATAAGTGCAGTGTAGCCACAGTACAGTGCTAGGTAAGCAGAACAAACTGTGATAATTTCTGTTATGTCTCATAATAATTGTGTCTCTAGTACGTTTTCTTGGCTGTCTTGTGAGTGTAGTAATGTACGTTAAATAATCTTAAAACGTGAGACTATTTTAAGTCGCATTCACATTCTTACGACTTGCTTCCTCATGGGACGAGCAGTCTGCTCTAATCAGTTAGATGTCGTTCGAATGGCCACTTTCGTTCCCTGCTGCTGCCGAGTTTGAACGGATCGAGGCGGATTGTTGATCCCACGGGAAACGAAGTTGCCAATTTGGGAATGAGGATTTAGACTTATATTGTGCTACATGCACGTATTATTGCAGATTCGTGTATAGAGCCGGAGACTCATGCCTGACTCCAAATTCAAGTTTCATGAGGACCAACTATGATATTCAACTCCATAATGGAGCTTGACGTGTTATTACATTAAAACTCGCCCGGTAATTTGTGCAATGTGTACCGGCCAATCATATTAAAAACAGCGTGTTTTAGCACTTCCTCATTTTGCCCATAATTACGAATTTCCGTGGATGAGATTTTTGCAATTTTTGTATGTAAAAGCGACAAGTTGTGTAGGACGTGGTTTTCGTATCGATTGTGTTATAATGTTAATTTTCTATTTGTAGCCTACAGGATAGTCAATAATTGAAGTTCCAATATGAAGATGCTCTATAATTTATACGGAGTCTGCGTCGTGTTTGAGTAGGACGAAGCGAAAGCAGCTCTGACTGTCTGACTGAAATAAGATAGATAGTTGGATATATGGAGAGAGGGAAAGAAAGTAGAGAGGAAAGGCGGGAATATCTTGGGTAGTCAACCAGGATGTTAAGGGTGGTAGGCGAGTTGCCTACCAGACCAAACGAGGAACAGATTGCTACCTCAGGCTGGGCCTTCCATCCAATAATGATGTAGACTACAGTTTAATGAGTATATATGATCTTTGAATACTGTACGTCAAGGGTTCGCCCTGCTGCAGTCTATTATGCAGGAGCTATTGACCATCCTGTGTGCCTGTTTCATCATATTTAATTACTGTGGAGGTCCTATTTAATCTACCTTGTGTCTTGTTAGGATATAGATCGCGTTATCCGAGACAAATGGTTAAGCCATTATTTGCATAGGATTAATCACTTATTCTCAATTTAATATTGATCATGCAGCCAAGACAGTCATAGTGAAGCTGATCATCACGACCTAACATCACCAACTGTGTATACGTTCTTTTTCTCTTGCAAATATGCCGCACAGTGCTTTAAAATCTGGACATCTGAAGCCACCCTGCACTTGATGTATCCTGCAATCCAATATCTGGTGTCAGTACCTTCGCGTATGCAAGTACCGCATCCCAAATAAACGTCACCTGTGTCGGGTGTGAATGTATAATGCAAGAGAGCATGTTGGGACTGAATAATGACCTCCCAAAAAAGTTAGTTGTCCTCTTTCGGGGGCACTCGGGGTGCTTAGAGGCCGGCGTGTAATGAATACCACAGCCTGCTTTTTGCGCCATAACGATCCTTTTCCATTGTGACTCTTCAATGAGGAAGTCCCCGAAAGCGGGTGGAGGTCCCCCGTCAATTAGCTAATCTAATTACCGGGGATAAAGCGCAGAGCTTTGGCCACATGCAGTGAGAACACGCGCCAGACGGCATTTGCATACGGGGAAGCTACCAGGGTTTCGCTTGTCTTTCTCGTTAGGTGGGCCTATATCTTGAAGCACGTAGTAGGTTTTTGGCGTTGTTGGTGTAGCGCAAACAGTTGGCGGTGTCTAAAATTGGATCCGTCATTAAGTTGTAGTACACGTGAAGTTGTGGCATGTTGCGGAGGATGCCAGCTGAAAGAGGGTGAAATCACAGCAGTTGGTACGGAATCACTGGTATTTGTGGGGTCAAACGGGTGTACGATGTAAGTGACTACTTCAGCCAGAGACTTGTACCCAGAATGAATGAAATCCATTGGTTCAAGTACTTTTTTTTCTGTGCGGAACGGAAGAGATCAGTTTTCAAAGGAGTGTCATACTGACGTCATATCGAGATGAAGAGTGTACATTGTAGATGCGAAATTATGTGGACGGTCGCATTCCACTGCTTTTCTTAAAATATTTTTGTAGACCAGTGGATCCTGTGAGTTCCACTATACTTACAGCCCATTCCTCGCATGAGTCAAAATGAGAACGGTGATGTAAGTAAAGAACTCACAGCAGGCTATGGGAAAAAAGAAGTGTTTTCAATCATTTTTGTCCGATAGCAACCTACCACCACGTATTAAAGTAATAGCAGTTGTTTAGGATCATTGAAATTCACTCAGCGTGATTTTCAGAGGAAGGCAATTTGGGATGTTATTGAGCAAAACAGACCAATTTTTCTTGTAGGCATGAATTGAATGATGAATTACCCTTTGACACGGAAGCTCCCGTTATAGATGTAAAGAAATGGCGTGCTCCATTTGCATTAGTGTAGGCCTATGCGGCGTGGCATGTTTGAACTGGCATTTTTTTGGTATTGTGTGACTTCTTAAAACTTGTGGTATGTTTACGAGCTTCGTGTTTTCAATGTGACACACTTTGAGATTACATTCCAGAATATTACCCTCTCCACTCTTAATCTTCTATACGGCGACATGATATATCGAGACAATACTGGCATCCTTGTGGCAGTTGCAATAATAGAGAGTTACTATTCTTTCTAAGAACCTGACCTGACCAATAGGAGGTGACGAGTGTGTAAATGTTGGAATCTGTGCATTCCTTACACGCATCCCAAGCTTTTCTCAGTGTGATCTCTCTGTGATTGTAGAACCTAGTGTTAACAAAACGCCAGGTTGTGTGCACATAACCAGATCCACGGTAATTATTGACTCTGAATCATAAGGAATACAATATACCATAAGCGGCTTTTGGTAAGCCTTATTAAGAGGGAGAAAGGCTGCCTGGCATTCACCTTCAGTGCCTTAACGACGGATGGATGAGCTGCGACCGGGCCTTGGCTCCCCAATTAAAACAGTGTTATGGACTAATTATTCTCCCACTTTGCCAGAAAGCGCCTGGGGGAGCTGTCCCTTTTCATCACAATCATATCCCACTTTAATTGCAACTCGGATGTTCCCTTTCTTTCGCCAAGTAATGCTCGCCTCCAGAAGAATTATGGGCTTTTCACAGCTGCTACTGAAAGAAGTGGAATTAGCTGCTCCGGTGCGAATCACAATCTGCGTAGGAAAGAGGAGCTAGTATTTACACGATGTTGAGCCCTGGGCTGCTGGGAAGGACGGTTGGCCAAAATGCGTCAGGGAAGCATAAAATGCAATCAGTGTAGACTTATGGAAGAGTTGAGACAACTGGCCCGTAGGCAAAGCCAAAGCCGATTACGTACAGTCACAAGCAGTTGTTTCACCTGAGAACAACAATTTTAAAAATAAATGCAGAGGAGGCTGCTATGGTACCCAGTGGAGGCCAGTGTCGGATATGATTAGGGGCGAAGTAGGTAGTTGGCTTGCAATAGATGTAAGTTGGAAGCGCAGGTGGCACAGCCTGGAGGATGTTTAGCATACTGAGCCGGAACTGGCATCCTGGTGTAATGGCAGCGATGCATTGCCAGCCATCATGATGAAGCTTGTGTTGGACCATCCGGAAAGACTATTTACATTGACGATGAGCACATCTGTGGGAGAAGGCAATTTGAGAAATCGATTAGCGCCTGATGTAATTAATGGAAACGGAAAAGGGGGAGAGGAGAAGGCGGCTGCTGGGGTGAGGGGGGCCGGAGGACGGCCATCCCTCGAGTGCGGTTTCAAGTAGCCAGACAGAAATGGGGGTTTCGGAATATTGTTGAGGGTGACGAATCCCTGCATGGTAGTTTCCTGACATATATGATGCCAAACCCTACACGCTGTTGGACCCATGTTTTAAACTTATTTACTGCAGATCACATTGACAATATGTATACTGTACGAATATCTGTAAATAAGATTATTTAGTGGAGTTTGGGCTTGATAATTATATTGCTTTGCAGAGTTACATGTAAAAGCGCATCTTGTCAGTTTTGTTGGTATAAGGTTAATTGCGTCTTGCTAGAGGTGTCACCTTCATGCATATTTTAATTAACACTCTCCCTCGTTCAAAGACAGAATCGCGTTTTGAAATGCATTAGGTGAGGTTGGAAACTGATCCTGGTCTCCCGCCCTCCGCTCCCCACTTTTGGGAGCAGCCATTTGGTATTTGAAAGGAGGGGGGTGATTTTACAGCCAGTGTTGGTAATGGAGGAGGAAGCCCTATTGTGTGAAATATTGCTGAGGGGATGCTTCGGCCCCGGTATTTTACAGGGCAGTGTTCCAGAATGAGAGTACAAGGGAAGGACAGTTGGCCATTTGGTCAATGTGTCGGGAGGAGGGGGATGCTATATGCTGCACACGCGTTTTTTTTTTCTTCTTTTCCTTTCTCTCTTATACCCCCACAGCCCTGCCCTTCCACTCTATCCTCTACCCCACATCAGGTTTTTGCGACTGGACCCAACTACGGTTGGCAGTGAGAGGCCTGCCTATATACTGCCCTCCAGATTTAAACACTGCCTCTCGGTTGGACTTGATATACGACATTTGGTCCCACCCTCCTTTTTTACGTACTGGCTCTCTGGCTGTCTTCTTCCAAACCTCCAAATGTCGTTTACGACGGACGGACAACAGCCTTTTGGGGGTATAATTGCCCATCTAGAGCAGGGAGGGGAGCAGATTTGGGGGTGTCTGCACCCTCTTATTGATTTACTTTTAGGTGCCAGTGTGTAACGTGGCTTGCCTGCATGTACAGGGTGTTCCCTGAATAGTTCGATACTATACGTATAAGGTTGGCGACAAGCCAAGTCTCCGGTCTCTGACTTGCTAAATGTTAGAAATGAAGTATATGTCGGGAGGGCGAGGGACTGTCGACAGCAAATGTTTTAAAATTAAAAGTGTGTTTTTGTTGTGTACGTTGTGCATTTACAACCCTGCCGAAAGGTTTACTTGAAGCAGAACACGAACAAAAGCGACCAAATTAATGCTGGCGCATAGAAAATGTATTCATTGAATCGAATTTTTTATTACCTAATGCCCATTTTATGTACTGGTAGTAATTTCAATGTGTAATTGGTAGCAAATCAATATTCACTCTATACGGAAGCGGATGTGGCATCCCATAAGTATAGTCGTGAGTGAAAGTCTCTGAAAGTTCTCATTTTGAGCTAATTGGTAATTATAAAAGTGAAGTCAAAGTTCTTATCAAAGGCCGCGAATAAAATTATTGGCGCTACAAAGGACCTACGATTCTGAAACTATTCCTCACGCCTGAGTGTCCCCTTTTACAGAATCTCGACTGAAAAAAAGAGACTGCCTCCGAGTGTGTAACCTGCACTGAATGTAGTTGATGTATTAATTAGGTGTGCAATTATTCATACAATGTTCTTTTCTCTTTTCAGATTTGCCGCCCGCGTAGGATTTCGCTGGTGTTTTTATATACGGTAAGTGCTATATATAGCTTTGGTACATATATCATTTGGCCCTTAACGAGTGTCTGCCATTTCCCCTAAACCCATAAGGGCGCTGCATGGACACATCAGCAGGGTGCCAGTAAGTTAAAGGGGAGTTTCCCTATGGTGGTGGAAATGAAAGGAGGGGGATACACAGCGGTTACTTTGGTACGCACAGTTTTTGATAGTGGGAGGACACCACTGCACTGGCCAAATATATTGGCTGCTGTCCCCCGGATAAGTGGCGAGACCCGTATTGTTCTGCAGGGGCCCGGAGCCAATCGACCCGGGAAATTTATGATTGGAGAGTATTATCCAGAGGGGAGTTTTCTTGGTTTGGGGGATGGGGGAGGATGCCAGCCCCGCCTGATCCTCTTGTATTAGAAGGGGGAGCTTGGGTACCATGTATCTGCTGGGGCTCTCTTTTTTTTGTCTGTTCTGTGAGGGGCTATCGCAGGTCGTGGTGGAAATTAATCTTTATTTTTGGGCTCCCGGTGAAGATTAGGGACGGCTTTTCGGCGGGCCAGACAGGGCTCTTTGCTGGGGCCTGTTTCGAAGAAGGTTGTTCAGAGGTAATCTTCTGGTCAGTGCCTGGGTACAACAGGTCAGGCTTCTCTGGACGCCGGACTCGTCAACTCCAATGCGAGTTTATCACCAAATTGATTTTTTCAGAGCTTAAAGGGGAACAAACGCTGCAGTCATTAAGGAACAGGATTCAAGAGTGACGAACATAAGCTAACGAAAGTTCTAGTGTCATAAAAATGTGTCAGCTTCAAAACGTGTTATTCCGGCTTTGTTGGAGCCTCAAGTACTGTACATTTGATCAATTATTTTATATCACTGTGCCTAATTCTGATGAGTGGTGGACCAGAGTATTATTTTGTGTTGCTAATAGTTTTATTTTAAATCCTATGGATATGGTGTATAATTATTACGATGTATTTCAATGCAGTATATGATAAGTGGATAACTTACGCGTTGAGTTGTTGGATAGTTCATTCAGTTCCAGTGCACACATTGTTAAACATGATTTTTTTTTGACCAGACTATGACAGAAAACGCGGTAGAACTAATGCATTCGTGCAGAGTTCTGTTCACATGTTATACCTTGAAATCATGCCGTTGTGGAAATTAACTGACCAGAACACAGTTCCTCTGATCTTATACAGAGGCGCTCGGGGCACCAGTTTCAATTATGTTTTTAAACTGCGTAATTAACTAGCTGCTCCACTGCATTATACTTGTTCTGTACACCTACTCAGGGAAAGGGAAGGAAACCGTAACGTTCAAGGTTTTACTCCCTAACCTACTGGTACTGAAGTTGGGATAAAAGTTGTCACGCTCACAGGAGGGGGCAGTTAATTTTAGCTACATTACTATTCCTCTGACTTAATTTAATGCTCATATCAAGGCGACTACAGTATATTGGCATGCCAGGACAATTTTTCACTAGGCTTCGTCTTCGTATGCATGAAACATACGATTTCTAAGAGTTTTTAATTCACTTTGCTTTTTTTGCGACAAAATTTTATTTTATGATGTGTATGAATTTGTTTTGTGTTTACTTTGATGCGAATAGTGTGACCTCGAGGTCAGTCAATGTTCCCTAGTTACTTTTCAGCTGAAAGTTTCTCCTGCTGCTTATACCTCACGGTGTGCACAGTGCGACATGTTGCATAGAGGCCAGGATGAGACTGCCATGTTATTTTATTCCATTCGGATTTGCAGCCCCTCGCGTTCCCTATCGAAGTACCTTTGTGGAGCCACACTAAAAATGCAAACTAAAGCTGTTGCATCCTCACTGCGGTTCCCGTATATGAAGCTTTTGGCCGGGCATAAAAATCCGGCCAGCTACTATGTGGCGGAGGAATAACTTTTGATTGGAAGGGTCTGAGGCAGGAGTTGGCGAAAAAAAAAATGGAGCTGTATACGGGTAGGAGGGAATTTATTTTCTTAGCGAAGCATCGAGCCCAAAGTTTGCACGGAGGTTGCCTCTAGTTTAAATCACTCTTGAGATTGGTCTCTTGGGAGGCAACTTGTGAGGGAAGGTCGTGTGGTGAGAGAAAACTTTGCTTATACTATGGTATGGATTGACCCAAATTGGCCTGTACAAGTCGCGCCGTAGTCATTGATAGAATTAGACGCGGGCCTTCCGGCACTAGACTTGTTTAGGGCCATGTTTAATTACCTGGTGCGGAAGGCGTCTAGGGCGTAATTTCCTGACTGCGAGTCGGTGCTCGCGTAATTATTATCCGAGCTTTGGCTCTTTTCATGTCGGGGAGCGAGGCTGCAGGAAGCGGACGTTTTTAGGCGGGGAAGAAACTGACAAAAACAAACTTGGGTTTATCAAAGTGGGACGAGATATTTTGGAGATGATGGGTTTTTTTGAGAATTGAAAATGAGGGAAATATTTTATGAATGTGAGGTAGGATTCATTTTTTTCTGGATTGTGCTATGCCGTGTAGAGTTTTATCCGAATTATTTATTGTAAGCCGCTTTTACATTTACAGTAGGTCTTACCTGATATTGTTCGAGAGAGCACAATGTTTGCATATGATAAGTTATTTAGCTTATTGTACAGTGTGATTCAATTTTAACTACAATGAACTTAGGTTAGAAACTATACATGCTGTGATTTCTGGAAAAGGTTGTGAGACTCCAGCACACCACTGCTTTATGCGTGTAAGCAGCTGCAAGGAATTATACGTTTTAAAACACGTAATTACAGCCATGTCGTCCCCATGTATTCCCATCATCCCTATTATAAGTCCTTGTGGGATGTTTGTTTAAAGGGGAACATCAAAAATGTTACCTGCATTGAATTAGTCGCCCACAGATTTACACTTCATGCATTTGTTGGGAAGCCGCATTATCATGTTACATTTGCATGAAGCTATAATTCGATTAAAAAGTCGACACAATAATTGCTGCATGAAACTGGCGTGTAATTGCTGTCCCTACAATGTGAATGAGTTAACTGCGGGCTGATACGATTAAAATAACAATGATGAAATTATAGTTATTCCAAATGTAAAATTGATTATTATTGAAAGAGATGCAGGGCCTGATTTTGAGAGTATGCCTTTTTTGTCCAAAGAGAATGCGCTATGTTCGGAAGTCAGATTTATGGTAAATTTACATATATTTCTTCTTCTTCTTTGTTTTAGAGGAAATTCATGTTTGAATTAAGCACAAATAACTTCATCATCCTAGTTCAGCGTTGGCACACTTATGGTGTTGGCAGAAAGGTTATCGAATGGTATAGTATCGGATAGGATATTAAAAATTGCCGAAATGCCAACGAATGGTAATAGGGAAATTGTGCACTGTTTTTTTGCTTTTGCTTTGTAATGTTGGTGTTATTATTGTTGTCGTAAACCTGCTTCGGAAGGCTTCGGAAGGCCTTCGGAACTGTATATCTGCCCCCAATGTTTTTAAAATTTATATTATTCTGTCTTATTTGTGTAGAATATTCAATGAAGGTTTAAATAGATAAGCAGCTTTGATAGCAACATGTCCTTCCAATTTCCCCGAGGCAAGAGACCTGCAACTTGTAAGTATGTGCACTGCTCCATAAGTTGTAACCTGTAACTGCACATAAACTTTTGTTCTTCGGATCGATTAGGTGAACGAACTTCCTGCCCGTCTTTTCAGATTGTTAGCAGTGAACGTGTGGAGTGTGTCCGAAAGAAAGCTCGATCCCATACTTTTAAACCCGAGTGTCCCCAGCTGGATCGTTTAACCGTTTCACCTTGACAGTAATTGGTGGCTAATTGGGATATGTTGCCGCTTGCCATTGATGGGGCCATTAAAAACTCGCGGGGCTCTGCGAACATGCAATATCAGTGAAAGCCCCCTAAAGGCGTGTTGTACTGCATTAGTCCATCATCAATCGGGATTTTATCACGATCATCCAAATTATACACTTCATTTGGCTTGATTCCCTGTCGATTATGCCAAGCAAATTTGCATCCTCCCCTAAATTTTGTTTATTCATATTATTTTTTTAATTATTAATGCGCGGAAGTACATCCTCCAATGGAGTAAAGCTTCCATAAATTAGCCACACCTGGTGATATCAGTTGGTGGTAGCAAACATCTGCATTTTTCTCTCTCCATATTCGGCAGCCTATACCTATATTATTGAAAAGAATGCAAGTTCAGGGGATATGCGGCAAGAGACCCATAAAATGAAGCCTGAGAGTTATACGTCAAATAGCATTTTCATGTTTCAACAGTAATGTACAGGAGGTGACAGTGTTATGCCATCTTGAGATGCTAGATGGCGGCCTTTTTATTTCACCTATAGATATGACGTGACGGTTGTTTATCAAAACCTTGGTGGTATATGACTGATTACTAACAGCATTTTAAGTAGATGACTCTGTTTCTAATTATTGTGGACTGGGCAGTGTTAGAAAGGAGCAAAAAATGCGTCCGGTTGAGGACGAATTAGGTGTTGAGTGAGATTGATGAAGTGAGAACGAGAATGGAACGTGCATCATGCATTATTCGACCGTTTCGGGGCACTGGAATGCAGTTCGGGAATAAATTAATGATTTGACTGCGGCAGGACCGAATGTATGCACCGCCAATTTACAGGGTGTTAATTATCCGAAAGAAACTTCTTTTTTACCCTGTGCAAAATGGTGTATCATTTTGTCTAGTACTGTAGCCGTAGTTTGTGTAATTGTACAGTAAATGCAGGCTCAATGTAGGATTAAATCAACCAACTGCAGTGCACATGTTTATATAGTGCTCCATGCTGATTGACACCCAATAACATTAATTCGGTAAGCAGGGAGTGGATTTGGTATGCAAGTGCTACTCGTGATTTGAATTTTACCCTGCTGTTGAAGGGGAGGTGTCCATCAATTTTTTCCCCCCGTCGTCCTTTTGGAAATGAAGTGGTGATAGGCATTACAAATGCAGATTTTAAATTTTTTTTACGGTACGTCAGGTATAACCTTGTGTTTGGAGGGTTTTATGAGCAGGCAATTTCTCATTACTATCTGTGTTACACGAAGTGTGCAACAGCAACAAAGCTTTGTGAAGAACTGGCTGTCCAGATGCAGGTTAACATTTTCCTAGAAATCTGCTATGTTATACAGTAGTGAAACATGACAGTGTAGTATACCAATGCAATCATTATAGCAAGAAGTTCCTACTTAATATCGTTCTATTTTTCCAAACTTGTGTAGTCTATTTGCTGATTACAAATAAAAATTGATATACGAGTAAAATTGCACATTCATCTGACTGTCAGCAAAGTCTTTGTTATGAATAGTTACATGAAGCCGTTTCCATGTCACATTTACAAGCACAGTTTCACCGAGAATGAAGCCTCCACAGCAACCAATTGTGTGCGTTGCTAACAAGCTATTTGTAACATTCACGGACACATAGAGCCAGACTCTGCACAACATTTCTCTTTGTACAGTTAGGGATTTTTTTTTAAACAGTCCGTGAATGGTGCAGTGACAATTCCAGCTGTCAACTGCAGCACAAGATTGTTCTGGGAACAACCATATCAGAGTTCAGGGAGGAAGGCGGCAATATTGTTATTATTTGGCTTGAAAACGAGCGATGAAGAGTTGCTTGGGTCCCTGAAGGCTCGCATATGGCTGGGAGCGTGGCGCCTTGGCAAATGGGGGCAGCCCCACTTTTGCCCTCTCCAAAATCGTATGATTTATGCCTACCCCCGCCATTGACGGGGAGGGGGGCCAACTCAAAGGCGGGACTCAACCATGTACCCCTCATTCACAAAGGCTCAAATTACACGTGCTCATGGCCCCGTGACGCACATTGTGACTCATGCATTCAGTGGTGTGGAAGTGTCATGAGAAATTCGGAAATGCGGCCTGCTTTACAGGGGGCCATATAATATATTGCCGATGTTTTGTGCAATCAGACACTATTAGTTGTATGTAGGGGGGTAGGGGAGTAACTTTATGGCTTTGAATGTGTCATCTGAAAATTGGTTCCCTTTTTTGTTCTAAGGTTGATTTGTATTTTATGACTTACGTATGTTAGGTAGAATGTTTTTTTTGTTGTTGCTTTGTTTGTTGTAGGGCTTGTAATCTGCTATGTTTACGCCAAGAGTTTTTACAGTGATTAATTTATTGTCTGCACGCCAAAGGCTTCATTGGTTACATTGCGTAATTACAAGCACAAACCACGTTAAAGCACCGCTTTGATATACTTGAACCGTTCGCTTGTCTGTCACCTCAATTATTTGGCGGACGGTCTCCGCACTTGATGGGTGTAACTAATCGATTTACACGGTGCACATGTTGTCTCACATGGTTCAGGAGTTATCGGTGGACTACCTTGTATGTGCACGTCTGTTGTGGATGTATTACAAACACCTCCGGCCCAGGGATGTGTGCTCTTTTGCATGTCAACAGCGATGCCAAACAAACTGGCACCTTCGCAAGGCCCGCGCTATTCAGAAATGTCCACATCAACGTTGGCTAAGCGAGATATAAGGACGATAATCACTGGCCGAGGGAGAAGTGCCTGATCAATCAGAGGGTGGGAGGCAAGACTTCCAGGGCAGATGCCAAAAGTTAGCTGTGGAACTGTCATGGCCCATGGGAAGCTTTTGCAGCCACATTGCGGGCTGCTCATTTCGCGAGAAAAATGCCATTTTGTGCAGATCCTCGAGGGAACGTCCCAAATCAGTTTTCTGGCACCTAATTCGACCCACTTTGTTGCAAAATCCGGGCAATAAAAATGTAGCGCATTTTTCTTATTCGGCCATAAAAGTTGCTTAGCGGAGATCCGCATCATTACCAGCCATCATATGGCAAAATGATCCTGTCGCCCCCGTAATCCCGGAAAAACCGGCTTCCAAGGTATTGGCCTGATGCTCCATAGCATATAGCGGTGTATCCAGTCCAAGTCGGATCCATCACGAAGTGGATGCGATGTATAGGTCCCCTCTCTTGCTGCTTCTGGGGGAGGAGGGATGACAGAAGGGGGTTTAGAGGCGGTGGAAATAATGCTGCAGGGGTGCATGCTTGGCTTTTGAGCTGCAATCGATATTATGAGCCTTACAAGTGGAAAGGGGNGGGACTCGCCTGGCGTTCAACCGATATCCGCTGTATATACACTCGGAAACAGCCTCTCCGGCCCCCAGAGCCCAAACAATCCTTCATGACCAATCATTCTGCGTGCAATGAAAGAGCAACAAGAATGGCGTGCAGTTGTGTGGTGTGAAAGAGAAGGACCGACTAAGGGTTTTGATATTGGAACTATGTGCTGTACACAGACAAGTTGAAGAGCGTTCTGAATTTTTTAGCAATATTGAAAGTACAAAACCGTGTTGGGATTCGTCTTACCGGTTCCAAAGTAACGGTCTCTGTCGTGGATGCCATGGTGTCAGGTTCGATCAAGATGCCTGTGAAGAGGGATTAGGAGGAGCCCCTGTTACGTTTACTTATGTCTCTAGTGAAATATTTCCTCTACATCTTTCGTTATTGTAATATTACTAAGGAGCCTACAACTTACTAAAGATCTGAGAAAGTGTTTTTTTTGTATCGAGGTATTATGGAAAACTTTCTGTTGGTTTTGTATATTTGAAATGGGTTCTGAAGAGCTCATTTTCCAAAAAGCATTTTTGACGAATTTTAGTAAACCCGACCCTTTTGTAGTACCTTAGTTACAATTGCATGCTGTGTGTATGTGTATCTGCATGAGCAAGGAGAGGTTCAAAGAGACGTTCATTGCACCCAAAATAATCTTATTTGTCTGATATAATGCGTCTTCATTTTGTTTCTTCATTGAGGGCAGCAAGCACCGAACTCACAAGTCAGTAAAACATAAGAATGGGGTTTTGCCTTGACATGAGTTGTTGCTTGGTTTTTTGTCCACATTAATAACATTTAATCGCAAGGCAAAATTCTGGGTTTTTGTTTTACTGAATCGTGAGGTCGGTGCTCTCCGCTGTGTGTATATGCACTAGATGCAACACACGGGTATACTGTTCAGATACAAGTGCCACCACATCCGGCAATAACTAATAGCTTTGAGTAAATGCAGATGGTTCGGACACCATCTGTTCGCCATCTTGGAAGTATTGATGCATATGTGAGTGTGGTTGCTTCAAACAGTTCCTATATGTTATGGTCTGGAGTATAGTCGTAGCCACATCCTGAAATTTTGTAATTTCTTCGGTTTAGTCCAGAGCCTATATAATATTTCTGCCATTTAGCAGTGGGAGGCCCCAGTTGTGCAATGGTTATTGCATGTCGCCTGGAGTTGCGGTCGAGTTTGGTGTCCGAGGTCAGTGTTTGCCCCTCCACCGTAACGATTATGGAGCAAGCGGAAGCAGACTGCGGCGGAAGACACAATAGTTAGGGTCGCCTTATGACACAAATGGAACTTTTCTTTTTAGCCCCGGAGCTTCCTTTCCTCCGCCTGTTGCCGACCGCAGAAATGACACGTTAATATTGCTTTTGCTTGTGCCCCAAATCGCAGAGGGAAATGTTCAACTGGGCAGAAGCTTGCTATTGTAAGAATTGCTGACATTACGAGGCACCGGCCTCCTTTTCTTTCATAACCAGTTGAAAGGGTCTGAAATTTTCAACCTTTTTCATCTGGGCCGCGGGGGATAAACTGCAGTGGGCTTTTGAATCAGTGCCGAAATGTGACATTATCCACAGACTGTCGAGCCTCGTTTTAAAGCACAAAAAGAGGAATATTTGACTGTATAGTCTGGAAATCTATTGCTCAGCTTTGTACTGTTTATTTTTTTCGCTCTTTTGTGCTGTGATGAATAGCAGAGGGGCAGAATTTGTACATCTAATAATGTGTTTCTTGCCAACTGGTGCCAGTAGTATGGTGCAGTAAATGGTCCAAACATTTATCTGCAATAATTCTTTTTGTCCGAATTAGTATGTGATAAATACTATCCTTGGACAGGACTCAGCCTTTGTACTTTGTGTACTAAAGATAGACGTCTTCGATGAGCTGCGGCTTACGCTGTTTGCGGCTGAGAAACCTCTCCGACTATTTCGCCACCATCGGAGTGCGAGCTAAGAAAGTTCACGGGGCGTAACTGATGAATGCCAAGCTCGAGTACCCGCGTGTTGCGAAAGTCAAACTTAGGTGTTGTCAGTCAACCAAGCTGTAGAAACCAGGAATCCTCTCATCCTCTCAGTGTAGAGTTGAGATTCTATGTGAATTAGGTGCAAATGTGACCTACTGATTCATCGATGGGTGGGGCATCCATGTAACCGATCAGTTGATTTGGCATTAATTTTTCATTTTACATAGTATACAGTGAACCCCGGTTATCCGCGATTTGAACATGTAACTTGTAACGCCTCACTATAGTGGTTTCAGAAACCTTCCCGCAAGGTGTATAAATAGCTTTATGAACTTGGTTGTCGCTTAAGTCCATTGTTCTTAAAATCTTGGCAGGAAGCAGGTCGCCACTTTTTAAGGAACTAATGCCATAACACTTTTTAGAGGTCATTTAGGTGCTGTTTTGTGGATGCTTATCAGCCGGTCATCCACCTCCTTTGAATGACAGGACGTAAAAAAGAGCCGTAAAGTTTGGGGCGCAACATTTCGACAGAGACACTCCAGTTCAAATGCGTTAAATAAATCGGACATACCTTGCACTTCGGGTCACATTGCCGCTCCTGCTTTTTTATGCATTAAACAATAGGGCTCGTCAGAGTGTAGCGGTTCTGGAGTGTTTGATCTCCAAGCTGCTGAGGGCCTGGTGAATTAATAACCCACAGCATTTGCACATATGGGATGGCATTTCGCAGCGATTTTGTCACTGCAGTCCCGCCGGTTATTATTGCCCGCGAAGAGATGTTGCTGGAATTGAACACCTGTGAACTTTCGCTCCGCTTGAGGCGCCAGGCGTTTTCATTTACACCGAAAGACGTTTTGCATTTTCCAACCTCCTGGCTTCACAGGGTGCAGATGACACTATGTTAATTAATATATTACAAAGTCGAACAGAACCTATCATGGAATGTGTTTCGCGAAGAAACCTGTGCCAAGTGTAACGTATATTTAAAGAAAGTTGTTGTACTTATATTTTTCGTTCAGATTGAAATACAGGCCTTTAACGACTCAATAACAACTGACTGAACGGCACAACTAGGAAACTGGGAACCATCAGGGGACTTGTTATGAGCCAAGCAGTAAAGGGCTAGCTGCCAAACAGCTATTAATGTCAAATCAGCAATAATATTTTTACGACACGCTATTATATGGCATCTGTCGCTTTTCTGATTCAGCGAATATACGTGCAAACAGATGCCCTTAACTTACATCGAATCGGCAACAGGGGCCCATTTCTGCTGAAATGATCCCGTTTCCGACTTCAGTTTTTTTTTTTTTTTTTGTCACTTGACTAGGCCCAGATGCATTGTTGACAAGTGGAACTTGCACCCCCTAACTCCCGATTCGGGCGTCAAAACTCGACGATCCTGTCGCTTGCAACGCGCGTCTGGAGACAGCGGAAATTTGCGTGGATTTGCCCCTCGTTTGTCTCCGTCTAAGCAAGTTTCGCCGTCAGAATTTCGCTGCTTCATTGTTACGCGAAGCTGGCAGTTGCGGTCACAAAGTGGCCCGTTCTCTGCAGGCTGACGCTGCTTTGAAATATTTGTGATGTGTAAGGTCGTTAGATGGGGGTCTGCTGAATAATAGATTGTCCGAGGCGGGCTATGAGGCCCGTAAATACATTTAAAGAGCGAGGGTTATTTCCGCCAAGTGCGTCCGCGCCCCCCAATGCTTTTAGCGTATCACTGCACTCTACATGGGAATCGCCGGACAGAAGTTTTCATAAACATTGGCGGATACTGCCTCCGCAAAGGCCCTTTTGGCCGAGAGCATATAGCCGAATGTAGTTAAGCCGCGTTGTGAGAAGTCCGCGGCCAAATGGGCTAAGTACCGCATCAAGGAAAGACCCGGGGATGTAGCGATTTTATATCTGCTGAGAGACCGAATCTTTCTGCAAGCACCGAGGGCACGAATTCGGCGAAACGCCACTCGGTGGTACAGGAGGACACCTCCGCAGAGTGGGTCTGGGGCCAACGGAGATTCCCTAGTATTTAAACTCCTAACGGTCCTTGCAGAAAAGCAGGCCAGGCAATATTTGGAATTTATGGTGTGGCATAGAGGGAGCCAGGGAGCCGGTTTCATCCCTTCGGGTACATCTACTCCACATGTGAAGTAGTTTTTGGGTTGAAGATAAAATAGAGTCCCGCAGGATATTGGTTAATCCGGCTGTAATTGCAGCACTTGTGGACCACAAAAGGGGGGGAGTTTCATTAGTTAGGTGCGTTTAGGGGCGCGAATTAGAAGCGACCGCTTGCAGCAAAAAATAGTTAATCTGCATGCTTGAAATAATCGCACACATCTCCCTCATTATAGCGTGCTTACAGAGCTACGCATGCCATAGTTTCAGGTAGAGGGCGTAATCTGCGTGCAGAGGCTGCTATAGGAAATGACAGGGTGAGTTGCGTAATAGCCACAGAGTAGGACCCACTATTAGAATTGGAATGTATGTTTCTTTAAGATATGGGTCATAAACCTCTGCTAAGTGACTGGGTTTTAAAGGAAACTAATGACATGACATTACATCCCAGTAGTGGGTTGGCAATGTCATGTCTATTATTTTGCCGAAGAGTGCTGGTCCGAGCTGTCGTGATTGTTTTTTAAAAACTTTCTGCTCCTTACACGATTATACTGGCGTGTGGGAAAATTAAATGTTCCAAGAACTATGCAATGAAAATAATAGCGCCTCCATCTAAAACGCTTTTGTTGACTGTCACCGTGTTAAGGTGGTTAAATGCGGCTATAATTCGCTTTGGCTCGCCTAAACCGGGATATAATGAACCCCTACTGATAACTATTGAATAGAAGCGCTACTGTGTAGGTTAGGTTGACAAGGTGTGTGGCCCGGTGCCGAGTTAATTTTACCGTGGGCTCCAAATCGATCGTGGCGTGGCAGAAGCCAGTCCCAGATGAGAGTTCTATAACCACTCGGCCGAAATGGATGGACCCACTCGTTTTCTATTTCTGTGACAAGAGAAGAAGAGGAGAAAGAGATAAGTGGGCGTGGAAATGAACTCGCGCCTTCTGAGAGGTTTCTGCCTGCACTTCAATAGCACTGGTTCCGGACTTCCCAGCGCGAGCCTGATAGCCAAGAGTGCGCTTATATCTGGAAAATGTGGAGAAGGACCTGAGACACCCCATCCATTTATTATGGCGAGGAAGTCGGATTTCAGGATTTGTGCTACATATTTCTTCCACTTTGGAGACGACTTTACCACAATGAGATGTGAAAGGTTTCAGCAGTATTGTCGTAATGTTCGTAATTTTTACTTGAGCGGAACTATTTTACTCGATTTTACCTATTTATAGGAAAGGGCTCCACTGCTAAGTTTTAGCTTCATCCTGAAAGTTAGCTAACCTGTGGGCTTCTCTTGGCACACCGGGTTGACGCTGTGCAGGAGCACAGTGGCCTTGAATTATATGCTGCTTGGTGGAATGGGAAGGATTGAAAGTTTGAGAGAAGGGCTGTTCTGCACCACCTACATGATTACGTGGAATTATAGCACTATTCGGATTGGAACATCTGCAGCGCCACCAAGTTGCGTGCATTCATCTTGGAAAACGACGCCATTAGCAGGATGGCGAATTTTTCTTTCTCCTTTTTCGTACTTCTCCTCTTTTAGCTCCGGTCTCTGATTCCGCAGATACTATGAGCAGATGGGATCTATATTTTTGGCGGGGGTATACATCAGGCCTTTGGCCTCTTTCCTTCCCCGCGCTGGGCAGCATTCATTCTGTGCAGAACTGCTGGACAGATGCTGGCTTCCCAATCAGCCTACGAACCTCTACCCTGATTGTGTCGCTGCTAGTAAACAAGGAAGAGAAATTGTTTGTTGAACTTTTCTTGACGTGTAAGCACTATTTTTTCCGGTTGGTCATTTTTTATCGCCCTGGGGCGGAGAGCGTAGTAGTCGTAAATCCATGCGGAAACGAACTAAATGGAGATTTCGCGTTGTCGATTCTTTATGATGAATGGCCAGCATGTGCGGGTGCGGCCTCCCAACAAAAGTATGTTGACGTCACATAAGTTCGGGGGTGATGCATGGCGAATTTTCATGGCTTGGGATTAGCCCGGCAACGCGCATTGGGTTGTTCCTAGTTTGTTTCGGGGTGGGGGTCGAATGCAATGCCATTTAAATGAGGTGCAGGGGATGCGAGGAGGTCGATCCATCACTCTGGCCTAGCTTCTCGTGTGATCAATAGCCCGAGGTACCTTAATCTATCTGCATCGTAAACGACTTGGGCACTGCTTTTCCGATAGTTTCTACTTTTCTACTCGGTCGTGTGTCGCGTACTGTACCTGCTCGTGTATGCCTACTGCGACTATTAGGTACAAGAGCAAGATTGGGAAGGCGGGGACCTACTTGATGCATATTTACCTTTTCCGCGAATACGACGTATTAAGAACAGGCGTGCTGGGTATTTCAAAGGAAGAGAACCTTTTGTAATCGCAGAAGGGGACCTCGTTTGCTATTCATGAGAAGAAAAACGCCGGTGGTGAGGGAAGAAGTGATGCGGAGGACAATGTGGGCTCGGGGACAGACTTCCATATTGCATGCAACTTAGGTCTGACGTGTATAGATTTTACTCTATGCGGTGCAGAGAACT
The DNA here is from genome assembly GCA_000934665.2 of Catajapyx aquilonaris. Lineage (NCBI taxonomy): Eukaryota > Metazoa > Arthropoda > Diplura > Dicellurata > Japygidae > Catajapyx > Catajapyx aquilonaris. The sequence goes on along the minus strand of JYFJ02000987.1, from coordinate 70,240 downwards.
TTTGTGTTGTAGTTTTAATTCTGCAGCACGTCCTGAATATTATAGAGATACTGAAAAGGGGTGATTTTCATCAGAAAATTTCCACATACTTGCTGTTGACCTATGAGATTGTGGAGACATACTAACCGATGAGAGAATGAATTTAAATACTGGAGCAAGAACAAGGGACCACATTTGCAAAATGAGCGTTGGCACGTGGAAATGCTTATTCCATGATATCAAAGTGGTGGTACGTGTGCAGGCGCTTTCCCATTCTGCGAGGAAGTGGCCCCAGGGCACTAAATCAGTCCGTCTGGCTATTTATGTAGGAAAAGCTGCCTTGGGTATCATCTGCTCCAGTTCTCCGCTATTCCGCTTTTCTGATCCGACTTTGCAAGTTGGGTGAAGAGCCAGAACGCATCTAGGGCCGTGATTTCCGTAAAACGTGCCATTGTAGCAATGTGGTTATCTTGAAAGAGTGGGCCCAAAAGTTAATCCTGCCGATTAATTACGAGAGATGTGCTGCGTTGACTGTTCCAGATTGGGGAATCTCAGTTTTTGGTTGGGTTGCTCAGAGATGGCACTCATACGACCAGTGTGAAACTATACCACCAGTTTTCACCTGAGAGTTAGAAAAAAAAATTAATGAAATGGTTATTGCATAAATAATTCATTTTCGTCATTTTTGTGTGCATTTATGTATACTGCAGAGGCATTGCCCAAGTTGCCTGGATTTTTAGAGCATTTCATTGGACGCAGACTGAGAGAATCTGAGGTAAAGTGGTTATGAAAGGAGGGAGTGGCCGGATGCTGTGGAAATATGATTTACGACTGCGGAGACTTCATTCCTTCCCGGTGTCGGCCACCATCGTGATGCACATTCCATTGTGAAAATCCGCCGGGATCCTGCACAACTCCTCCACTTCGTTTCCCTCGCCCACAACTTTGCGAATTCCTTCGGGGACCAAAGCCGAGATAAGGTTTTGCCGCGCTTTCCCGTCGCTTTTTGCAAACGTTCGTACCTCTGATCCTTCCGGAAGTGGCCAAAATTGCTAATGACCCCCCGCCCTAACTATTGCTAACTTTTCGGGAGGGTTATTGGGAGGGGAAAGAGAAGAGGCCAAGTTTGGATCCCTGTGGGTATTGAATGGCTTCGAGTGAGAAATTATTTTTTCCTTTTAAAATACAAGATAACCCACTCCACTGTCGGTGTCATATTTTCAAATATCATTTGAAGTGCAATTGATTACGAATGTGGAACGTGTTTGTAGGCAATGATATTTCAGGCATTTTGTAATATTCGCGTTTAAGTTATGCCACTAATGAAGTGACAGCATTTTATCCACTCGAAGATAATTAATGTTGTGCAAAATGGCATGCAGTTATTATGGAAGTTCGGTGGAATTGCAAATATGCGGATGCTCTCATGTATTATAACTGCCTGACTGACATTATAGAGAATTTTTAACATTAGGAAATGTCTCTCAAAGTGTGCTTCATGGTAGGGTTACTAGATTCGGAAGTGTCGGGATGATTTTGTATCCGGCACACTCATGTACTGATGATGGAAGATGTAACCGCTGGTAAATATATTGGCAGGTCAGATGGGGGCGGATTAAAGTGACGTAGATCATCGACATTGAGCAAGATTTATTGGTACCCTAAGCTGGGCGGACGTTTTGGGGCACAATTGATGTCAACTCCAAAGGCTCTTGGGGCTGTCAGCAGCAGAATGTTCTACGCCCAAACTGTGCCTTCCAACTCTGCCACGAACAAAGGCAGCTGCTTTTCCATTTCGCATACGGGCAAATTTGGGAGTCGCCGCCGCCTGGCGGATGCTGCTTGCTTGCTTGCTTTCTGGCACAGGAAAACTAAATTGATCCCACCCGATTCTTTCGCCAGCTGTCAACTCGCTAGCGGGTTAGGGTGTATCCTTATTGCTTATTTACAGGCGGATTTATTTTGAACTAGCTCCGAGAACCTTCTGCAGATTTTTGACTGGTAATATTTCTGTACATAAGTCCGGAACTGTCGTCATAGCGAAAGCGTCATTGTGTTGACCATGTCTTCGAAGGATTTGCGAAATAATACAGTGCAGTACAGCTTCTTTGATCAACGGGCGTATGACAGGCTTATATTGCTTAGTCTTTGTTTAACCTTAGTAAGGATGTACCGGTACTGTTATTTATTTATTTACAATATTGATTATCGGACCAAATGCCACTGAGGCTAGGGCTACATTTCAAAGTGCCCAGTCGGAATGCTTGCAGGGATTATTCGAGAGGTTCCATCTGTCTCTTTCCTTCCAAATAGTCGAGTGGGGAGAGTTTAAGAATAGGACACACGTATCTCGTCTGCAGCTTCCAAAAGTGGTGTTAACTCATGCCTTCTGGAATGAGAAGCCTTTCGGATGCAAGGCGTCCCTTTCTTTTCCTCTTCCCTTCTTCTTCTTCTTCTTCTTCTTCTTTTTTTACTTTCTTCTTGGGAGCAGCCAACGCTCCCCATTTCCTTCAGCCTTATTGTCCAACCACTCATTCCACTTCCCATTCCATTTCTTCTGAAACTCTTGCGGTATCTACCCAGATCGTCCATTGCCTACTTCCTAATTTCCCTCTTGGTGCAAGGCCAGACCACATGGGCACACCCAATTACATTTACGCGCAGGCATGGCACTATGTCTTCATATAGTGGCTCGAGTTTAGCTGTTGGGATAGTGTGGCCTATCCCTGAATGATAGTCGGTCGGTGATCCCACGGGGTATCGGCCTACACAGTGTACGTGCAGTACTGTTATATACAGGGTGGTACACTGCCCTAGTTCCCAGGCAGGGAAAGAACAAATTGTGACTTATTTTCCCCTGCAATTAATTTAAAGAGTGAATTGTTGCTGATTGTAGCTTCGTTTTAAACCGGTGTTGTCGGGATAAGCAGCTTTGTATGTTAAACTGGAGACTTCGGCAGTTCAGCACCATATATAGGACGCCATCACATACAACTCACAGCGCGGTGCAAAAGCACAATAAAATGTGAGTGACAAATTGGGTGGATCACTTCATGCCCCTCCGCCCTTTCCATGACTACGCCTGTGGGGGCTTGAAGAGCACATTTTCAAAAGGGTGTGGGGCCAATCTTGGAAAACCCGTGCCTGGCCAGAAAGGAGCGGAGTAGCTGAAAACTCCGTTCAATATTTGCAACTTTCCAAACGTAAATCTGGGGCCGTATCAGCAACTCGGCCCAACTTGTACAACCGGATTCTTTATGCCAGTGAAGATTGCATTTCACTGCTGAAAAGTCAATCTATCCCGTGAACTGGTATCGGATGCGTTTCCCAATACCTTGAGCCGAGAAATGATTACAGGCGGGTCTATGTCGGCCATTTTTTCCACCCACCCCTTCTTCCTCCATGTTGTTGGGACAGGATGCAAAATGGCTGCCTACCTCCCCCTTCCACCTTCCGGAATGAATCCAAATGGATTGTGACCTCCGGCCCGGAACCTCCCACGTCTTTCACCTAGCCTCATTTCTCCGGCCCGGCCCTATTGTAGGGCACAATCTTCCAGAGAGGCAATCTTCTGCCGCCCTCCGTAAAGGGAGGCCTGGCCATTACGGGCCTGTGCCTGCTGCCGGCTCCGGAGCACAGATACCTCCCCGGGTCCTGCATCTTTTTTTTGTACCCCGGGTTGGCAGTGAATGGTCTGAATAAATGTCCGCCCCGGATCCAAACATATCCTGGATGGGCTTCCTGCGGATGCACCCTCAAAGGGGGAACGCTGTAAAATTTGGCCCGCAAGAGGTCCAAGTGCAGCCATGCTTTGCTCTTTCCAGGAAGGAGGCGGAAGGAGTTCCAGGATTGTAGGGATGTGTGCTCGTAATATATGTTTTCTTCTGTTTCAACGACTTTCCGTGGCAGTACGTTTTGCAAGCTACTAAAACTGACGAGATGCTCGTGAAATAGAGCTTCTTGCGCCGTTACGCTGTTGCTGAGGGGTCGATGGAGTTGCCACACACCCTGGGCAAAACGATGTCTTGAAAACGTAAGAGCGTTGTAGACGGAGCAGTAACCCCTCTGATAATGTGCTTTTAGCCAATTATGTATTGGATAACGTTCCTTAGTCGCAACCACACACTGTGCAAAGATTTCTGGAGAGCTGCTTTTGGGGGGCATGAACTTTTCAAATATTTAACTTATAAGTTTTTATGATAATGTTGATGATCAGATTTTATGGCTAACCCTTTTTCCGATACGGACGATGGAAATTTGCTTTGATGCCCCACATTCCCACGATAATTAATGCAGTTTTTTTTGTTAAGATAAATTAATCATAATTGAACTTGAATAGTTGGAAGCTCTGGGCCTATAAAGGCCGCTTCACAAACTCGGCGTTGCGAAAGCGGGGCGAAATGCCCGTTTTACAAACCCGGATTTGCGCGAGCGGGGCGTGCGGAGAGCGGAAAATTTGCGAAGGGCTATTCACAAATGCTGCGTGCGATGACCGAGCGCGGGCGTTGCGCTGGCGTCCAATCGGGTGGACTTTCTGCGTGCGATGAGCGGAAGGCCCACACGCCACGCTTTCGCAACGCCGAGTTTGTGAAGCGGCCTTAAGGGCACAATCACGGAGCAGTGCATTTGAATCCCGTGGTGTGAACTACTGCAAAATGATACATGCCCACATTCAGTAACCATATTGTCAGCAGTCTGCATCTTCGCGAAAGGTCGTTGTTATGCTGGCTGTATAGTTGTATCAGGCGTCCGTAATTAGCTGCAGTCTGTATATATGCAGCAAGTGATAAGGAAACATGGAGTGTAATTATCTCACTGCTCTCACTCCGGCAAAGCGAATTCCACGCCTAAACCAGTAATGAAAAGGCTTCCCTTGATACTGCTCTCAATACATCAAAGTGCAATGTAAATGTCGCACTACTTTGCTTTCATCTTGACTCACCGAGTATTTTTTTGTGCATACAGTTCCTGGATAATAAACTACTCAACTCTTGCTCATTAGGGAGTCATTATATTGCAGCATTATACAGAGTGCCATCTGAAAACTTATAACATTTTTTGCTCTAATGATAATGGTGCAATATTTATATTTTTTTGTTTATTTCATTTTTCATTTCCTCATTGATTGCGGTGATGTAATTTACATACGTGTAAAGAGTATAGCCTAAACTCTGAAGTGATGTGGCGCAAGGTGTAAGGATGCTTGATCCTGCACGCTGTGGGTATTATATACACCTTGGCGATGAGTGTGATTTACACCACTTTGGAAGGTAACACTAATAACGCTATAATGCAAATCTGAGCCGGCCATACATCACAAGGGCAAGTGATATGATCCCAATGCCACTCCTGATGCTGCACAGCCTCGCTGGTGGTGATGGAGTGGTTATTTAGCCTAGTTTCGGAAGCGTCCCAAAACAGAGGCAACCCAGCGGAAGGGAACAAAGGAAGGGATTTTTCCTCGCCAGTGTGGATGCTCCACAATCTATTATCCATGACAAGGGGAACGAGACTCAGACTATTACGCCAACAGGGTTAATGGTTATGGGCCTCTCTGTCCATGTTGCTAACAGCATTCGTTGTACAAATGTAGCTCCAGACCACACCAGCGACAGTTGTGGCCAAACAGGAGAGGCCAGCGGTGGTAATGAATTTACAGCTGTCGGGGAAGCGAATTAATGTTTCATAATTGACCCGAGTCGGCATTTTCTGCTCTCTAGTCCTCGTCATTTTGCACGACCTCTTTGAGGACTTCCAAAGTGGCGGTTATATGCGACTTTGATCAAGCCGCAGTAAAAGGTGAATGTGGTTAAGTCCTGGTAGCTGCGAAATATGGGAATTCACCTTCACATCGGCATGATTTTGTGCCCACATAATTAGCCCATTACACGCATGTTAGGGGCTGTCGCACATAATGTTCACTATTCCAGAAAACACTGCAAATTATCTGGGATGCAAGTGTTCCGTTGCGGATTAATTAATTATTTAATAATGCATCTTTTGTCACCTATACGCCGTACTTTTAGCCCTTTGTGAACACTTTTTGTTTGCAGAAACCAGCGGGTTGTGCAGGAATTTCCCGGAGCGCTGTAGTTGGGAAACAAAAAATGGAGTGAAGTTTGGTGTAGCGGAAAGGTCGCGTTTTTGTGCCGATCAGCGATATATTGCGAGCGTCGATAAAAGTTAATGCAGGGCACGTCAGCTATTAATCCAATGATAATTATAAATCCACCTGATCGCTGATTGTGGAAACACTGGGCAGTGTTTGCATAATTTTTAAAAAATGTGACGAGGCCATGTCAAGAGCCTATGTGAGTTGCAACAAGCATGATAGATATGGTGACACGCTATAATAAAAATAAACAAAAATGGGCAAACATTTTTTGGGCACGAGTCACAATTTTCGCGGAGAGGAACTATTAATCTTTTTACAGATTTCGCTGTAGCAGCCTGTGTACTGTCATGTAAGTAGCGGAGAACCTCAACTAATGTGACTCACAGGTGGCGCACACTCTGACATGGTGCCCCACATTTCTCGTCATAACCCTTATTAATTCATCTGGTAGGCATTACTCCTCTGCGGCGACAATAATTTAAGCTTCCGCAGCATCGCCATGTCGGTCGGTCGCAGTCGCCTGATTTTACAGTGATTAGGCATATAGGTGCGACTAATGAAGAAATTAACGTGGGGAAGACATGCCACACTTTACGGCAGTTAGTTAATTAGCAATCCGGGCAATAATGGCACAACGAGCTTTCCTGGGGCTGTAAACGCAGCAGGAAGGCATTTCTACTTCCTCCATTTCCCCTTGAATAATTAAACCTTTGCTTTTAGCCGGCATTTGCTCTCACGGTAATTGTAAGCAAGGTGTGAAATACAGGTATAGCTGTACCATTTTATTTTTTATTTTATTTTTCTTTTCTGCCGCCTTTGGGAGTGTCGGGCACATCAGTCGGGCCTCATGCAGCAGTGACGGGGGGTCATTGTTGGCGGAACAAAATAAGGCGTACAGCTGGCACGCATGGAAAAATGATGCCAGGGAGGGTTGGAAGGCGGGGAGTGAGGGGGTGGGGTGAGGGTTGAGCTGAGTGAGGCAGGGCTGGCAGGGATTCATACTTTTTGGGACTCCCATTGGGCCAGATGGACCTCTGGGCCCGGCAGGATTACGAACAGAAAGGGAGCTGCCACGAAAAGTGTCCCCAAAGCCCAATTCAAAAAGTGGATAACGTCAGCTCCGAAATGTGGAAAGCATAATGCGTGTCAACTCTGGTACGCGGGAAAGGTCAAGCGATTAGTGCGGCTCGTTTAGGTTGGCCAGGGCGGAAGGTACTCACTTGTTTTACGGCAGAAATGGTGCTTGGTTCGCATATGAACATTGTCAGTGACGTCTCAAAAATGTCTGAAAAGAGGCGAACATTACTGTACAAAACGCTTTTGCTTAATGGAGATATGGTTGCATCGCATTTGCTTAAAGTAATGGTTTTTTTCATCTGCATTACTTATTATTCATATTACGCGGGCCTGCACCGTGCTCATAGGCCTTACACAAAGGTTTGAGCACGGTATTCAGCATTTGTAAATAGGCATGAAACATCACTCTCATGCATACTATCCTACAGACCCATCTCATATAGGCTATTATTTAGACATTTATTCTCTTTGTAACTACACCCCGCTGACAAAACCACAATTTTCTTGAGTAAGTGAAAGGCAGACGGTTCTATAATAACATGGCGTGCGATGTAACAGAGTTCCAACTGCCATTCACTCCCTTTGAGAAATACTCAGCGGTAAGGAATACACATTAATTTGTAAGACATCGATCGCCAAGTGGGAGACAGCCCGAGAGGGAACGGAAATGAGTCAGGAGAGGAGGAGAAAGAATCATTAGCATGCTTTTCCACAATTCTTTTGTGGCTCTTGTTGCCTATAGCCTACTTGAATCTAATTAGATCCGTCCATAGAAAGATGAAGTATCTCAGTTTGAAATGGCAGACAGAAGATGTGGAAATGATGGCTATTATTTCGCGCGCCAATTAATTCCCAGAGAAGATGAATTCAATTGATTCAAATAGGAATGGGGATGGCCTTTATGAGCACATCCCAACGGCTTATGCACACGAAATTGTGATGTGCTTCAGAAGAAGGTTGTAATAAATGCTGCAATAATTATTAGTTCCAACATTCCGCATTGTTTTATAGCGTCCTAATGTAATTATTTAGGCTAGATCCCCATTAAAACTCTGAAGTTTATCTGCGTGACGGCAATGAAATGCAGTGGCCAGCTAATAGCTCGACTTTTAGTATCAAGTGAGCGACTCTCATCCCATTAACCCTTTCGTGGTCTTTATGAGCGGATTTGACTTTGGTGAACGAAGGATTACACATGTCCGTCCCTAACCAGTAATGACCGAGCTGGGGAAAAAGAGGACAATTGATGTGGATTAGAAGTGGATAGAGTGTCCAGGGATCCGGATTAGGCGAGTGGCTGGTAGAAGGCGATAAGTCATACGGTCCCAAGGGCTGGTCGGAAGGAGTAGTACAGTTCCATGTTCCTTTTGGCCCTTCCACGACCTCAGTCCGCTTCATCACGCGCCGCCAAATAAACCTTAATTCCTTTACATTCTAAGAGAGGAGTTTCAACTCCGGGTCCAATTCCGGAGGGACTTTAGGGAGCCACATTCTTCTCACCAGGATTCTTCCTTTTCTTCACTGCAGACACAGAGATAAAGTCAAATTACTCTATTTTCTATGTTCCTGGTGGCTACTTTCCCTTTTTTTGCATTGCCACAGCCACATTGCTGCAGAACCACCTAATCCCGCACGTATATTTGATGCGGACGTAATATTTCAACGGTGCCAGTGATCCGTTCAGATTATGACCCCACCTAATTTTAGAATTAAGGTGAACGTAGCGGGTAATTTTGCTTCTATGTGTGTCGGCTTAGTCTGGAAAATTTAATTAATGGCGGCCCACATGGTATTATTTTGCGCGAAATTGACTCCAGCGTTGAGAAATTCTCCAGGCCTGCAATTAATTCCCTTCCTGCTTTTCAGCGGCGAAAGCAAGAACGAAGGTTTAATCAAAGCGGTCCGGGTCGTATTGAACGATCATGACTTCATTTTGATTTAATATACTGCACCATTTTTTACTGTAAAAAACTGGCAAGAGTATAATACTGATATGTATTCTGAGCTGCCTTCTGCCTCATGCTCCAACTTTTTTTCCTTTGCCATCTATTCATTTAATAATACCGGGGATATAGCAGGGGTCGGAGAGTATCTTCAGTGCATCATGTGATGATGGTGGAAAAGTTACTTCCTTACTTTTTTGTTCGGTGGAAGCATCCCAATATCAGGTATAGGCTATTGGACATCCGACGGATCATTGCCCGCTGAGGAGTTGACACTATAGGAACTTGGTATGGCCGTCATGACTGGTCTCTGAGAGAACACAGTACTATCTACTTATATGATCATTTATGGTCTGATTAATGAACACATTCTAAACACCGTTGCGAAAGGAACTCTAGTGATTTTCTAGCGTGTGTACATATAGAAATGGGATCCTATAGGACAAGGAAAGGAAAAAAGAAAAAAAAAATCCTATCTGGAAACACCCGCAGTACGGCAAGAGACAGGAAAGTGGGCGGGGGGAAAAAAGATGGTTCGAGGCAGAGACGGTTGAAGTGAAGAAAATCATCCTTGTATGCAAAANGGGGGGGGCAGAAAATGCCAGGGGAGGAATGCAAGGCGGCGGCTAAATTCCATTTGATTTGCGGTGATGTCTGCAGATCTCCCCGAAGATTGGGGGGTTAGAGAGGGGTGTAGAGGTTTTGCGTGTGTATGCAGCTTGATTGAGGTGCAGGCTCTGGGTCTCCAGCGATAAACCTGTAGATTTACCGCCCTCTGCATTAGGCCACGGAAAGACGCTAATGCAATGCAGACCCATGGACCTCCTTCCCAAGGCCCGGGTAAGCCCCATATCGCCAGGTTCACTTGCCGACTGGCTTATTTCATTCAATCAATCACGACCATTGTCACATTCAGTGAGTAATGGGCCTGTCTCTCTGCCTCTCTACACTTGAACGGTTGACGTTCAGATGTCGCAGATAAAGAACGTGCCATCTGCTGCAACAATGCAGAAATGCTATTACAGCTAGTGAAACACACAGGCGTGTTAGTAACCAACAATGGTTTGTAAGGAGGCATGGGCCACTCCTGTATTGTGAGTGTATTTGGTAAGCGTATAATTTACATGATAATCGGTCTAATATTACTACGGCCATAGATATTATGACTTGGGCTGTTATTATTAAAAGCGTGGTATACGTTTCGTATGCCCGAATTCCTCACAAGCGGAAGTGGTCGTACAGTATCGTTGCACGGGTGCACATGCGTCGCAAGCGGTGTTTGGAGGTGGGAAGGTGGTTTTGGTGAGCGTGAACTCAGCCACTAGAGAATTTCTAGTTACGTAGTTTAGGGGTGTAGGATGAGGTAAAGTAATTGCAGTCATCTTCTGAATATATACGTGATAATTGGTTCAGACACCGGTGGGCATCATTCGGAGAATGAATAATAAAACTGTTCTTATGGTGGTGAATGATTACTATGATAGGCCTACTGTACACGATAATGTGCGCAGCAGCCCCGAGTTTCAATCCCACCCCTTATTATAATATTATTGCTAACTTGGCATAACTGCCACAAGCAAAACAATGGGATTTCTAGGGATGGGACGGTGAAGTTGGGCCTAGAAGTCCAAGTGGAGGAAATAATTATAATGATGGCTGTATTAATTATTATCTACATTAGATTTGTCAGGTATCATTACCCGTTGCATTGTGGATTTTTCAAAATTGTCTCCCGCCTGGCATAACTCATGTTTGCCCCCCAAGAAGCCTCCATTTTCTCTCATGAAATTCATAGCCTTAGAAGTTTTCGCCCTCTGGCCTTGGCAAAATCCTGTAAAGTCGAAATAAGGTCGGAAGAGTTATCGCAATGCATGCTCGTAAGAAGGTGCGGGGTAGCCTTGATGACTGTTAGGCCATAACCTCCAGGCAAAATATGCGTCTGTGTGATGTTGTCTTTTACCATTTCGGAATGAAAGCTTTTGGAAGTGACTTGGCTTGAGTCCAACACACTTTGCTCCTCTGTAGGCCTGCGTGCAATTTACATAATTATGTCCCGGGAGAGGAAAAGTGCCTTGTCGGGCGGTATTCTCTTCTCCCGGCATCGATTACGTGGTGATACTGAAATTTCGCCGCAAGAAGAGCTGCAAGTGACTCGAAGTTCACGTCTGCCGCTAATTCGGAAAGCCGAGCCCTCAAGATTTGCTTCAGACCAGATTTTAACATATAGGCTCGTATGAGAGAGAGAGCCTTCAGAATTCAGCTAACATCCGTATCGGTGGCTGAGTGGTACTCCAGGGCCTGTACTGGTCTTCGTTGGCGGTGAATGGATATGGTGAGAACAGCAAAGCGCTATTGATTGCCATTGTCGGCGCCATCTCGGCTTCGATGTCAGGAGTTAAAATTTTAGAGCATATTGTGGCAGCCGCGATCTTCGTGCTGATATTGTATCAAATGAGCGAGATTACACGAGTACAGGGTGCGATAAAGAGTCTTCCGGTTTCGGTGATGGGATGGGCCAGATGGGCCAAGGGAGGGCGGAACAGGGTAGTTTTTTTTGGGTGGTATATCCACCCTTCATTGGCTAACACCATGCTGTTGTGTGAGGGTCAGACAATCGACCTGTTGACCTGCCGACAGTTCAACCTGTAGTCTGACCAAAGCATAGATTGTCACGTCCAGGCTTGTCTTTTTGTGTGGTAATTGCTGCATTGTGTATAGAAACAAGCCAGCCCCCAACCGGACTGGATCGACTCGACCAGACCGCATCTGTGTGGAACCGGAACAGGGCCGAAAAAGGCCGTTAGCATCTCTTTAAACTAATCTTTTAATTGTCAATCCACTAATGCTGAATGGTGATTATTCGAGGTTGCAATTTGTAATGATGTTGTAATATTCGGCTCATCTATTTACATATTGTGTTAACTAATACTTGGTAATGGAAGTTTAGCTGGCTTTTTTTCCACCCCATTGTGGTTCATCTGCTGCACTCAATGTTTCTCATTATAATGACACAGTGCATAGGGCTTGTAACACAAATTTGGTATCAGCGAATCACAATTGGCCTTTTCTTGCAACGAAGCCCGCATCATGCAAGGTGAAAAACGCATGAAAATGTTTGCAGCCGCAATAACCCGGCTATGAATGCCAAGCGAGTAATTGTTTAACACGAGAAATGAATGCGGACGAATCATTGTGTTTATGTGCCAGCTCTAATCGCAGATTTAAGCGCCGAATAAAACCGCGCCAAATTAAAACCGAAATGGAAACATAATTTTTGCGGCTAATGAAATGGCCGTGATTCCGTACCAGTTGACCGATGATGCTGCCAATTTTGAGATCCTGATGTTGCCTGAATGCTCTATAGCGTACGCGTTATTTTCGAACGTGATCATGTTAGCGAACGACCCCTTTTCTAATACAAAATTGCACGCAGAGTGCATGCCTATGAAGCGTGAACCCAAACAACTTGCTGCCGCATCACGCTGCATACCCGGAACATTAGGATGCCTTTGCCGCACCGGAACCTGTATGTATTGAACACTATACACATTGGGGAGGCGAGGTCCGCTTCGAAACACTGGGGAATATAAGCCGAGGCTGTTCTACGAAAAGCTAAATATTTGATCACCGGACAATGCATCATGAATTGGGAAGGGTTTATTATTTTACGCCCCTTATTGAGGTGCAGGTTAAATCAGGTTTGATCTGGAAAATATTGATGTATCGGCCAAAATCTGCTGCATGTGAAGTTGCACGTGAGAAGAAAGTTTTTGGGCGACTTCATTTCGGATGTGACCTCAGCACAATCTTCAGGGAGGAGACAAGATGAATTTGTGTTGTCGCTCGACCGGCATCAACCGGAATCCCATTCCAAGCCAGCCAGAGGGGGAGGTGTCGAGAGGTGGGGAGTGAGAGGCTCAGGTGCGGCTGAAGAATCCGGGGGAATTACCGGATCCATCGCGGTTGTCAACTCGGTGAGTCAGGTCACGAACTAGGTGAGGAGATGACTTCAGGGGTTGCCTAAGTCGGCAGGATGGGAACTTTAACCTACAGTACCTCCTCTTCTTACCTCTCCCAGCAGGGCTTATAGCTGTTGTGTGTGATTCCTAGAGGTAGTGTTACAGTTTGGAGTTTCCCCGGCCGGATTCGTTAGTATGGTCGCCTTGCTTTCCAATCCACTGCGCCAGACCACGTGACCTGGGTATACATGCCATTTCAATCCAACTTTCCGTAATGAGGCTTCGGATACCCAATTCGGTCGATAGGGTGGTGGCGGGGAATCAAATGTAGGAGAGGGGCAGAAGGTGATTTTTTTTTTTAAAAAAAAAACTTTTTCAGCTTGTGGTAGACTTAAAGTAGCCTACATTGCTGCGTTTTTATGTACAGTACCAAATGGATGTAATTTGAAGTGCTGTAAAGAAATGTCGGTCCTTATGTCACATAACTGGGCGTGCGTTGTAAAAAAGATGGGCTTGGAATTGTCGAATATTCATCACTGGTAAAGTGCCCGAGTGTTAAAGAAACAAGCCATTAGCATTTTGAGAGTGGCTGTTTCCTGGAGGACATTAAGCTGGAATCTAGTACTGTTAATGAAATTAGAAAGAACGGCTTGCCATTTATTTATATGATCGTACCGAAGGACCTGCTAATTGCTGTCTTGCGTTGTTTGAAATACGAGTAGCGTCATTCAAGATAATAATTGACATTCTTTGGAATACGTGAGTTCGTTATTTTACTTTTGACTGTGCAGGTCGGTGCAGGCAGACTTATTTCCATGTAAATTTTAATTGATATTCATTTTACAGCGAGAAGCTTTAGATATTGCCTCACTCTTTGATATTTTCGTCTTGATTCATCAGGATGCCTGCAGATAAATTTTTCTCGGTAGACTATATTCCATTGAGCAGTTTTACTCTTCTGATTTACAGTACAGAATACAGTGTAGGCTTAGATGCAGCTGGGATTTAATAGTGGTGGGAGTGTGGGCACTCTCTCTAGTAGATTTGTTACCAATGTCAAGGCGCGTTTGCTTTGACTGTACTATCTCCAGTCGATCTCATTTAGGGCCAGCCACTGTCAGCTGCAGGCACAGGCCACGGTGTTCTGGGTGACTTGATGTCATGAGTTGTGATGGGTGCTGACATTTCTGTAACAGCTGGACCAACTTCGCTGACTTGTGTGCCCCTTCATGTCACATTTAATGTGTCGAAATTGCTGACATTAGGAACATGTGATGTGCGTTTATTTTGCGTTTATTGGAGCACACTGAAGTGTTAAACAGGTTGTTTGTTTAGCCAAATATACGTGCAATTGTGAAGTGCACATACTGTACAGTGCTGTATGTTCTTGCCAGGAGATGTAGGTATAGAATATACCCATGTATTCTTCATTGACGTGATCACTGGAATTTATATGGTCCTCTTACTTTATGGGGGCAACAAACCCCGCTGTAATCACTTAACAGTGTGAACAAGCTATTTTACTGTGCTGATTTAACCAAATGAAGCCGGAAGGCAAGTCGACGGATCCTTTTGAACCAGCGCATTATTTAGCGCAAATTATGGCGTGCCGATCAGGGGAGCCAACTCGTCGTCCCGAGGGTGCGGGGAGAGGGATGAGGATGCGACAAAGGGCAATCTGCACCACCCGGCGCCCTAGCCCTCGGCAGCACGGTCCAGGTGCTTGCCACTCTCCCTTCACAACAATATAACCCTCCCTTGGGCAGCACGTACCCCCAGTGCGTCACTACGACCATCATGGTGCATGCTTACCCTGTCAATTCGAGGGCATCTTGAAGAGGGGAACGCGAGTGGGGGAGGGAGAAACGCTTTAATTAGACCATTGTCCCAATCCAGAATAGTGAATAGCGTCTGGCAACTTTATCCAATTGTCAGGCCCTTCTGCTGTACCTATGAAAAGAGGGGGCCATCGACATGCTCTGCGCGTGCCTCATTCGTAGTCCGAAAAGTTTGGCCCCGGTGGCCATATTTGACAAGTTTCTGGGGCCGCGCATAAATTGGTTTGTCGTCAGGGCGAGATCACATTGTGGGGATAATATCTTTAGGTCGTGTCACAGGATGGATTTCTCCTACATGGTGATATGTTACATATAGCTGTGTTCGATGTCAGGATTTCCATATGTAAACTCATATCGTGAGGGCGTGTTTACGCCCTCACGACATGAGCCTCGATAGCACGATCAGGCGCTTTGTGACCGACGAAGGGGGGTTTCCCTAGGTCCGGTCGCAACGACCATGGCATATGTGACCGTATTCGTACTTATTTGAAAGAGGTTTTAGGGCGTAAATATTTATCTTACGCGATATAACTGGTTGTATTGTTTTTGAATATTTCGATCATGCGATTTAAAGAGAATATCGATCGTATATACGGTGCATTGAAATGTTTCACATCCGTAGCTATTAATATAGGGTTATGATATGGTGCACGTGCCGCTTAGTAGCCTATACTGCACGTTAGATTATGATATCTCGCACAATCATTTCCGATGAGCCTATCGAAGAGCTGCTAAGCGATATCTTACTCAAAGAGATAAACCAGTGCCTTCAGTCACCGATCTACACAGCTGTGATTCTAGCGTTGCAGACACCTCGTTAATCACTCTCAACAACCGTTCCTTATCAGAGAGCAAATTTACTCGGTGTAAAATAATTACCTCGTAAACAAGGAATCCGACGGCGTCAATATTGGCCAACATGCCTTAGTTACTTGAGGTGCGAAAGAGGTAGGTCAAACCCCGTAACAATAGCAAACCTTGATGCGTCTCAAGTTTCGCTCCATATCCCTTCCCGTAATGATGTTTGTAGTAAGCTAAAGTTTTAGGGAAGAGGAGGGAAGGAGGGGTGGAATTGGGGGGATGCTCTCGTTCAAACAGGAGTGTGCCTCCCATTGTTTGATTTTGAATGAAGCGCCGTTGCCTGAGTTGTAGTGCGTCCCAGTGGGGGACTTTTCAAGGGAGTTTGCCTTAATGAGAGAGAGAGAGCACGGGATGGATGCTTCTCTTTAGCAGCATCCACAGGCCCTCCAGTTCCCTCATAAATTCGCCCCGATCCATTCATCCCAGACTCCCCAATCCCTCTGTTTGTTGAGACGTCTTTTTTCGGGCGCGTGTTTCGCACAGGGGTCTTTTTCTTTCTTGAGAGCGAGATCCCCAAATGGGGCGCGTGTTTCACATCTTCACACTCCTTTAATACATCCTGGTTTGCTCACAGCGGGTGTACTTTATCAATGGGGACAAAGGACTAACAGGCATTTGGACTGATGTTGGACAGGGTTGCCAAATGAATGTCGTCAGGTCTTGATTTTGACCAGGCTCATTTTCACTCAGATACTTGCTCAGATATTTGGCTCCAGTGTCTTCATAATGTACGAGTCAGGCGATAACAGTTGTCATTGCCCTTGCATGTGGTGTAACATTACTTTTGATTGCTTTCCAACAATATTTGAATGGTCTTCGAAAGCAATTTGGCATGCATGTTCCAGAGTTTATAAAATAGGGTCTGGGTTTCCCATAAACATTTATGGAATAAGCAGTTTATTGCGAGCCCAGGCTTCGTATTTTAAATTGCCGCTTAGTAACGCCCTTGCAGATAGCTTATCGTCTTCCGAATCATCGAACATTCATTGGACGCGTCCAAAAGAACTCCCCTATAGTAAAGAAGCACGATCTCCGCTTGTTGGCTTTGAAGCTAGAAGAAATATGTAGCCTATAAACGCAAGTAATGGGAGGGTATTACTCGCCTAATGTTGTATTGGCGCATGCTCTCGTTTCTTGTCGACTGATTTATAGAAGACGGGGCCAACTATTGGAATTTTTCGGCTTTTGTTGGACCAAATTAGGGTCTTGCTCACTGACTTTTTTTTTACGAGATTTATTTAACTTTGGTCTGAGAGTAGTAACAGAATTATCTGGTTGGGGATGTAGCTATCAGCAGACAAAGGAAAAGTTTGGACAGTATTGGGCTTCGATGACCCATCATGTCTCTCGGTCCAAAAAGGGGTAACCAGATCATAAGAGCACTTGGCTTGTGAGGTTAATGTTGGAACTATAGCTGCGGTGGAGCCGGTTCATAATAATGACCACGCTTGCCCTTTACAGTATAGTGTCGGGAACTAGTTGTGGACCAATTTAAAGCCACACATTATTTTTAATGCCATCAGAGGTTGTACTGTACAGTATATAGGCATGTATACGGTACCTGTATAGACGGTGGCGAGGACGGTGGTATAGGTAGGTGGTAGTAGGAAATTGAGCGAAACTCTGCTCGAGTTGTTTAATCACAGGCGACACAGGCGAAAGCTTTGGGGTTGTGTTGGTTTCCCTGCACCCATTGGGGATTTTAACGAAAGTGACTGTTGTGTACCCCCCCCCTCCCCCCATCCACTGCGGTTGTTGTTTTTATTCCGTGATACCTCGTGAAGTTGGCAATTGCATTTCGCGTCTATTTCCGCCATCTTAGTTTGCTTACAGTATAAGTTACACAAACCTTGAAGACATGCACAAACTAAAGTATTCGTCTCCAGTGGCGGAACTGTGAGAGTGAAGTTAAATACAAACTGCATGGCAAGAGGCAGCAAGAATTTAATTAAAAGGTTCTTGATTGAAAACTTGGGCCACAATAGTTTGAGAGTTGCGACGGGATCTGCAGTATGGATGGTTCTTCCCTTGTAAACAAAACTTTGTACCCGGATTTATATTAAGGCTGGAGGAACTGTCAGAAAAGTGGAAATCGTACTTCTCCCCCCCAGCACAATTAATAACTGTGTCCATGGAGTGGGTTACGGAAACGCCAGCGAGTATAATTGCAAAGGGCTGCTTTATCACCGTGCTATGAGAAATAGTTCCTCAGTCCGTTATGCATACAAATGCATCCCGCTCCACGCAGCCATTGTTCGCGAGATTGTTCCAGTTCTTCTTGCGTCCCTGAGCCCCATCGATTCCTCTGGAGGTTTCCCCTTTAATAGCTCCAGATTCGATCTTTTGGCTGGGGAATCACAGTTACATCCACCACCTCGGGCTCAAGCACCAAAAACTACACGGTAACTTTTCCAAGTGTTGCCGATTAAGTTATCGGGTAGGACGATATAGAGACGGTAATTGTGGAAGGCGTGTGCATTTTGTCAATTTGATTTGAGATATCGATTCCCCTGGATGTTCTCAAGGGATGCGGCGATAATAAGCCCAATTGGATGGGGCCAGGGGTTGGAGGTTGGGCAGATGGCTGGAGGGGCCATGCTTCGGATCAGTTTGCAGCTCACTCCTTGCAAGCTGTTCGGCTCAAAAACATTTTTTTCCACCCCCCCTGTAGTTGGTCACGAGTGCTGATTAGGTTGGATACACTTGCGGTTCTTCCCCGGATTGGAGGTCAGCCGTGAATGGACATCTTGTGGACCGTTTCTTTGGCGGGAGCACCACACATAGCCTTGTGGCCTACATGTGCCGAGAATTTGCCTCGATTGTTGTAATTAGGCGCGAGTGATTTTAACCGCTAATGGTATTTATCGGGGAATACAAACAAGTGTGTTTTAACACTGCCTTGCCGATTTAAATTTTAATCAAGTAAATGGCTCTTGCGTTGATTACAAACCTGCCTTGCCAGTGAGCCGGAGACTGTACATTATTTATTACTTCTGGAGCAGCTGAGCATAATATGAACAGCTGTGTGATACTTATGAATATTATGGGCCCTCTTGTGCAGGTGCAAAGTGCAGTCTCTTTGTAATATTCGCCACCCATAGCGGGGCGTATTTTTGGCAGTGCTTTGTATCAGACAGGAGTCATTTGTCACGCGTGAGGCTGCAGTATCTGGTCTTTGGTGATATGTGGAGGAGGGGTAGACAATGTGCCAGCTTGACTAAGTAATATCTTATTTTTCATTCATATTATTTTGTTGCACCTTTGGAGAAAGTACGTGAGCCCGCCTTTTGGAATGTACTGAAGAATAAATAATATTCCAGAGAAGTTTTGGTACTGCAGTTTGCAAGAACCAAACTTCTCTGCAGGCTTCTTGGAAATTTGAACCAACTTCGACTGGTACTCTGAACTTTGAATAGGAAGAGCGAGGCTGCTTGAAGAGTCGACTGATACAAATTGCAGCCGCAAGCTCTTTGAAGAGGAAATTTGCAGATTTTCCGAGCAGAGGAAACGTTTGTGATGGGCGCAGAATGCCTTCGTTGATGAGCTCTCGGCTCTGCAAATCAGCAGCCACAGCATTTTTGACATTACCGTTGACGGGATTAACACGCGACACAGTGTTGGATAAAACAAGTTTTTGTAATATGCAGGCAATGGGATGGAATTGCATTCGCTCACTGTCAAACCAATGTTGGGGTTTTTGCATATTGAATCACCGCGGGCTTGCTCTTTTTAAAAAATATTGTTCTGTGCATTTGGATCAGAGTTAACACTCGAAAGCTTTAATAGAGAGACGGGGATAGAAAATGGGACCGCCTCTTTTGCTCATTTTTAAGACACTTTATGTACTTCTCGAGTAATATGCCTATATTTATATGTACTGTACGCGAATTATGTTGTCCTCTGGAAAGAGCGAGGCCGTACTGTACGTGGGACTCATTAGTCGCTGCAAATTTTTCGTGTTTTTTTGTGGTGCCATGCAACGACGACCTTCGAAGTACACGCAGGTTTAGTTGACATGCTGGTTGACCAGACATCGTCAGTGTGGTTGCTTATATGGCCTATCCTAAGCGGGAAAGTACACAAAGGGCACGTTATTGACTATAAGTTGGGAAGTTTAGCGCATGGTTACACGGCCTATTACCACATATCAAACACGAGTACACAGTAAATTCAGAAATGAACACGTAAATCACATGTCAAACGCTTCGGGGAAATGTATTTGGTCACCTTTATTATCAATTACTGGCGACTCAAGTGCCTCTATACTTTTCAAGTCTTTGACATTTATTAGGGGATTTTCATTGGCACTAACAGCCATAGATTTTGGCATTAAATTGACGACACTAAATCAATTAGTGGCCCTACACTACAGGTTTACTTAAAAAGTTAAAATCACTTAATTACGGTACCCGTTTGTTCAAATATTTATAGAGCGCGAACACTTAGGGGCATATTTCAAGAGAGTATTTTTGGCCCGTGCGACTCTTTACGTAGCATTTGCCATACTAGTTGTTATTTCTTTCGGACAGTATACTGTATAAGTTGTGTGCCTTGGCTGTGATTGGCCACGATTGCTCTGACGCATTTCAAAAAGCCATTAATTTATAATATTATCGTCAGGTAGTTTAAATTAAATCTGCCTGCCTCTCTTGAAAAAAAAGTGTACTGTGCCGTGTGGGAGCAAATATTACGTCCTTTATGATTTGTAAATGTACAGTACACGCCTTTCTATAATGTAATCAAAGCAAACGTAAACAGAAGCGACGAAAACTACAGATTGGACTAGGAAATATTCATGCATTCTGGGAGGCAATTTATTCCAGATAGGTGCATATGTAACATTATGTAGCCTAATGAAATATCGGAATTGGCTTGCAACTTTTCATGCACATCGATATTATGGGCCCTACATCAAAAGCATATATAGCAGAGTATATGGCCTATATGACAAATTAGTTTGCAAATATTTGGTGGGACATAATTTGAGCCTGTATTTTCATTTCATGCTACATGTGATTATTCCATGTTTGCAGCTAATGAACTCGGGTATACAGTATATATGGAACTCTGGCGAAATATGGAGACTCATCACAAGTGTCTGTGGTAAGGTCCCTTACTTAGCTGCAGACGTTGTGTCATCAGTGTGATATAAGCGAAATATAGGCTGTCTGTAAGCACTATATTTTTATAGTAGCTATAAAGGGAGCACCTCCAATGCTGGCATATGTCATCAGCCCTGTTCTTGGAATATTCTGCGGTGGTATGGAACTTGTATATACACTGATAGGCTTGTTGTGTCGGTTACAAATGCTCTTTAGGGAGATGGGAAACCCTGAAGATGCTTAGAGGCCATGTATATGGAAATCGCTGATCGAAGCTGTAATGCTCCATCTGAAGTTTCAAGTTGACTCCAAAGTTATCAAAGCCACCTTCAGGAAATCTGCCGACAACCAGCAGGCTATCCTCTTCTGGAGAGGAAGGTGATTTTGCGCGACCCATCTGATTTGCTAGGGAAAACCACTTCACTTTTGTGTTACATCTTCACGTTGGAGCCAGCAGAATGGACTATAGATGTGATGACACGCATGGTATACCGGTATGAATTGTGTAGCGTTTTATAAGGATAGAGGCTACTTTATAACCAGGACTATCCCAAGTTTTCAGTTAATATGGTAGGGCCACCGATCAGGTACGTCACGCAGGTAGGGGGTGGGGGGGTTGATGCCAGTGTGACGGACCGTGTGACGGAAGAAGTTTCGGTTTCTCCTACCCTAAAAGAAAGGTATCGAATATTTGGGGCAAGTTTAGTAAATATTTTAAATATTTTAAATGTTAGATGGCACTCGAGTGTGGCCATGTCACGCCATCTCTCACCAAATTCCCTCAAAGTCTCAATTTTTGAAGAGAGAAAATTACAGCTTGGAGAAAAGGATGCACAGTAGCGTGACGTACTGTTTTGAGGGGAGTCTGGCCCAGCGTGACTGTGCATGACATTGGGTATGGAGGTTGGGAGGGAGCCTAAAAACTCCCGTCAGGGTGACATATAATTTATGGATGACCCCTATATGACGCTGCACTGCCAGGTTTTTAGGCCTAACAGCTTTAGCGAACACCTCAGTACATGTAAGTTACATACTTGAATTCGCTTTCCATCATTACTGCACATAATATCTCTCATCATTTTATAAGAATAAGCTAGAAAATAATCAATAGGCGCAGCAGGAATAAAACATGAAGCTATGGAATCGACACCATGGGCGATCCCAACAGCAATCAGATCCGATTGCACTAATGTCGCCATCTGTACGAATAATGGAGGCTGATCCCGACACCGTATCAAAAAGTCCAGCGTCCCCGACAGCTGTCTGAACCGCATTCGGTCACCTCCCCCATTTGGACGGGTCGTTTATTGCCCGTCGCTGAATTTTGGCGCCTTGTGTTCGGTTTGGTGAGTGACCTAAGCGCATTACAGCAAGGAAAAGGGGGGAATTGTAATATGAAATTCGGATTCTGCGGATGTGGCTTGATTTCCCTCGGCGTCTCAACTGCGTTGCATTAGGGATGGTGACATGAGTCATCTCCAGCTGACGCCGTCGGTAGTTATTAGAGTGACCCCCTCTGCAAAGGGCACTGATTGATGTGGTCATTGCCTGTACCGAGACTCTGGTTTACCTGCGATTTTGAGCCGAAAAACCGGATGGCATGTGGATATATAGAACCAGTGGACATTTTGCCAGTGAATATGTATGGGGGTTATTAATATACCACACACGGTACGTTCTTTAGCTGTAATTGAGAATGAGTTGGTGTGAGGATGAGGGACCTGTTCCAAGGTGCGCTGATTACCCTTGAGTGATGGTTAGGGAAGGCCGCGGTTTAGAGTATATTCGTGCTTGATACACTCCGTTTCTCATAACGTCACGGTGAGTGACTTGGAACGTGCCCGGCGGGCAGACGTTTTAGGGGAAGTTTCCCTGGGGTCACATTTCTACAAATTCATTTCATTAATCTGTCTTTTTTGTGGTAGGAGCTCTGGGGAAGGAGGTATTAAAATATTACGAGCTAGGTTGGAGTGGTGCTTCGGTGACCAACTATAAAAATTTTATTGTTCTGGCTAGTATGGGTGGTCGTGACATTAGAAAATGAACCGGTAGCCCCCCAGAGTAAGATATTTATTTAATTTGTCCGGAATTATTTTTTTATTACCATTCAACACATTGTACACTCTGAAGATACATACTTTGGAATTATGATTTCAAGGATAATGATAACGATTGCCGCCAACACACACAAAATGGCATGACGAGATTATGCACTTATGGTAATCCTGAGGGGGAGTACTGATTCTGACACCAAATTTGAGCTGGTGGGCCTATCCACTGCTTTATGTTACCTGTTCTGATCGAAAATAACACGTTGGAGGGTCAATAGTGAAAAATAGGTGCAATTCCATTTAAAAAAAGAAACAAAGACAAAATGTAAATGCCCTTTAAAGAAATAATTTTTAACAAATAAAAATAGTTACCACCTCTGGTGTTCCCACAAAAATAACGGCCGATATCGTAGACTTACATTTCACAATTTTTTTATAAATGATAAAAATGCTGTACCTACAGCTGTATACATACAGTTAATAATAGAGAGTCTACTGGACCTTGACTAACTAAGTGTGGCACAGGGTGTAGAACCGAACCAAGTGGCTAGCACAGTTCGCAATATAAATGTAAGTAATACTTCAAATCGCTTCAAATGCAATGAAACAAGAAATGTGTATATACACTATACAGAGTATACTCGAGACCTATCCGTATGCTTACATCTGACAATAAGTAGTGTACAGCTATGAGTGCATTAGAAACATCGTATAGATGGTACAAAACATTCAAAACTAGGTTATTAAAATCATGTCCTGGAACATCCGACCCCGCCTGTGGACGGGTAGTGTCCACGGACGTGACAAACTCTCTGTTTATTCCACGTAAAACGTGGTAAGTGTCGGTTACAAACTTTTAGTTCAAATGAGTAAGCTCTTTGTACCTAATAGCACACGTACTTGAGCAAAAATTAAAAATTGAACTGCTTACCTACATTTACCAAGTGCCACAGATGTGAAGCACTGATCTCGACACTTCACTAAATCTGACGTTTAGGGCAAAATTACACGCCTTCAAGCAACCAAGCCGACAGGTTTTTGATTCAGCTTTATGGCTGCATCAGCAAGCAAAAAGACAAAAATCATGTACAATTGTACATTGCTGCTTCCTGGATCATTTTATAACAGTTTTGTTTCTGTCCACGGACGTGACGAGAAACCTTGGGACAAAATTACTCTTGCAATAAAATCGATGCAATTTGGAACTTCAGGACAGAGAATGCACTAGCCTTTTCCTTCAGTATTCCTTTCTCCATTACTCTAATATATAAAAAGTGAAATAGCATCTTATACCTTGCATAAAAATTGACAAAACTACGAAAGTGAAGGTTGGGCCAAGTCATGGACGTGACATGTCACGCTCTGTGACCTTAAAGAAAAATATGAAGGAATTCTCTCATTACATATTTGTTATGAGCCCCGTATTCCTCAAGTTGCAATCTTATTTCTTTGCATGTTATCTGGTTTTCAGATGTTATATTAAGGGCCGGTTTCACCGAGCTTGGTAAAACCAGGTTTCTTTAGGAAAATCCATACAAATAGATAGAGATTTTGAGAAATACCCTGGTTTTATCATATACTGAGCTCGGTGAAACCGGCCCTAAGTCCAGAAATTAGCTGGGACATGAAATTGCAGGTTTTTTCACTTTTTAGCCTGGAGTGAATAAAATTATTGAGACTATCACTTGAAGTTATCACGCAAGACGGCTCTTATGTCAATAGCACTGATAAATTCAAGCAAGTCTAGAGGACTGTCCCTGAGAATGTTAAACGGCGTGTATCCTGTCGGGGGACAAAACTTGCTGGTCGCAACCGTGAATTTGGAAATATGCAAATGCACGGGACTGTCCCTGAGAGAGCACGATACACTAATTATTCGTTTTGGTAAGTGTAACAGTGCAGTCGATGCTATGTTTGTGCTTGTGAGTGTTATAAGCCTACAGGGTATACACGCGGGTCCGACAGTGGGCCTGCATGTAAAGTTAGTTGCATAAAGAGCATGCTTAAGGACTTGTAGATTGTGGCAGCTGGGGTCGTAATAGCAATCTCATTGAAATTCACAGATGAGAGGCTGCATAGTGAGGATGTGCGCTCTGGCCGTTGTGTTCCTGCTAGCAACATGCGTCCCAACAGAGGCTCAGTTCCAGGCCAACCCGTACACACCGGTCCTAAACCAGAGCTCAGCGAATGTCTTTCGCAACGAGCAGAACACGCCGTATCCTGCCAACCGGGACTATGGAAGCCAGCGCCGGGATCCATTCCGCACCAACGTCATTCTGGCAGAGCCGTGAGTATTACTCCATATCTCTCCTAAAATGTACCCGGGATTGCAGTGCATGAAAAGCTCCCGTTTTCTCAAAATCTGGACTGGCCATGGTGCTGCGTGCTCCTCTCTTTCCCATCCATTACATGTGGAAATGAGCTGGGCTTGCCCGGCCGGAACATTTTTGTTTAGATGTGACCTGCGGTTTGTGTGCTCGGCGAAGAACAATTACATCAAAGCGACTGAGCGGTGGGGAGGAAGGGTGGGGCAGCAGGGCTTGGAAATGTCATCAGTGTGTGGACATGTTCCCCGTAGGGTTGGGGACACAAAAATTTTCTCGTTTAACCCGAATGCAGTTTAACGGCCGCTTTCTGAAGCTCATTAGCAGTTTCTGGGAGGTAAAAATGTCACTCGGTGCGTGAATGAAATGTTAACTGCGTGTTGGGATGGACTCAGCCTGTTGTTGTCGGAGTCAATTAGACTTGACGAAGTGATTCATGATGCTGTTTGTTGCTATAGGGTTAAGAGCCGTCTTTAGGTGTAATAATGTTCATAATGTATAGAATGTAAGCAAACAATTGCTTTTGCCTAAGTATTGCTTTCACATGCGCTATATAGCTATAGGCAGTACGAGTACGTGCCCATGCAAACATGACAAAGCGAGAAAATCCGGCAATGCCTGGGGAGGTTCGTATATAGCGCAGGTCAGTTGTTTCATCCAATAGAGGGAATGCTGGAGGTGTAAAATAGTTTGGGGTGCTTTAGACGATGAACAAAGCCGTTTTGGTGCAAAGATGTTAATGGGATAGGGGCAGGCGTCCTCACCTCTGCCACGTATTGTTGTTTCTCACGGGGGGGTGGTTACGTTATTAAAAAGATAGCACCCTAGGGTTTTATGGGTCTGGTGATGAATGAGCGGGGCTTGATTAGAAACCGAATTTCATTTGGACCACTCCACTTTTTTTGCTGAATCGAGCCGACGGATAACGTTAAAATGCAAAGTGTGTGCAATTAAATTTTGCGCCAACTTGTTGACCGAAGCCATCACCAAGCTGGGTGTTTGAAAAACCGCATGTCGCATATTTGCGGGAAATACTGGCAGAAAATGCTCATTAATTAACCTCCTGGCGGGCGAAACTTGCACTGGCTTTGGGGCTTTATCTAAATAAATAAATAAATAGATGGGATGGTTCGAGTCCGTTTGGGTACACACATTGTCCATTTTTTGTTGGCGGTTTTTTGCTGGCTGCTGTATAAATCCATCGGTTCTTTGGCTGCAACGTATTTATTGATTGTGTGCCCAAATAATGGCCCCGAACAATTTATGCTTGGTGTTACTAATAACTTGCTGGCTAATAATTCAACTGCATGTCTGTTGGTATTCTCTGCACCTTACAAATTAATTTTACCTCAGTCACTAAGATATACAAGTAGTCTACTGTATAGTATGTGAAATAATATACTGAACAAAGTGTAGATCACACCACCTGAATGTACCTGACAGCTTGTTTCGCAATTTACGTAAATATCCGACAGCCTGCCATGTTCTCCCACATATGTATCGGCCAGATGCTGTGTTATTGGGGGCATTCGTTCTTTCTTATTTATCCTGTGCAGTAATACCTCCTCTGAACTGGAGCCATGGACATGATATGAAAGGTCACTTTAATTTGGTACATGTTATGCTAGCTTTAGAATGATTTAATTATTTCAGAATATATTCCCACACAATTTTCTCGTGCGCTGCGCTGGCGAGAATATACAGTGTAGCGTTTATTGTTGTTGTTTTTGAATGCGCTCTATCGAGCTGTTTTGTTTCATTTGCGATTTTTTTCACGCATAATCTATTGTGTGTGTAACACCATTTCAATTCGTAAATATCTTTCTATTGGGTTGCGTGTGAATATGCAGGTAATTACGAGTATTTTTTTAGTGAGGAGGTTGGAGGCTTTATCAGTACATGCGAATGTAATCGATTGGGCCTGGGCCTTCCAGCCTATTCGGGACTTCAATTGAACGGCCTGAGCTTAAAGCTGTAACTTCTCGATAACTTTTATGGATGTAGAGCTACTTATGACACAAATCTGCAGGCACAAGATGAAATTCTTCAGTCTGGTAAGCCCAAGCCCTGAAATAACAGCTGACAGAACCGGCGGTTGATCCTTGTATCTGAAGCGTCGGAAATGGGACTCTAGCGGGTGAGGGCGACATGCGGGTTAAATCTCCATCCACTTGTACAAATCTCCATAGGGAAAAGGTGATGCCTGGAATTCTCCAGGGAGTGCTGGAATCAAAGCGTGACTTTGGTGGCCCCCCTCCCAGAGGTGTCACTCCTTCCCCAGGCGTGTCCCTCTGGGGCTCAAAACAAGAAGCTTCGTCGCCATTAGCCCTCCGCCAAAGAGTGGCTAATGGCTTTTCTTGTTCCCTCCCAGCCTCTCTGCTTACTTTCGGTTTTAATACTCATTTGCCATGTTGCTGCAGGAGGAGGAGGAGGGTGGGTCGAAGAAAAGGCGGTTGATTTTTTGGCAAGTAAATCACATTATGCCAAGAGGTGGGGATGGAAACCGCGTCGTCAAATCCTGCGCCCCATTTCCCGAATGGATTTATGCGCTCTGGAGACGGCGGCCTAATGTATCATCACTGATTTATCGTCCTGTGCCACCCGTCCCACTCTAATAACCTCACTATTCTTGCTAATATGCTAAGGCCCTATGGCAAGGTGTTGGGAGTTTAAGAGCAGATTTTACCAACATGTGGTAGAAGACAATTGGGCAGGTGGAGTTCTTGGAAAGCAACCTGTTATGTTGGTAAGAAACAATAAATTGGAAAAATATTGCTACTGAAGTATGATAGAATCACATCACAAGGACAGAAAGGTCTGCCACAGCTAAAGAAAGCATTACTTTCGAGGGAATGACCAAGGGTGGTCGCCTCCAATTTGGCTGAAATTTGCATGATGGGTCAATAATGTGCCATAAACACAGTGGTAAAAGTCCTAAATGGCAATGTTCAGCCGTTTCTGAGATATGAGCCACAATGCATCCGAATTTTGGCGTATATGGGTAGAGGGTCCTTGCACTTGTCCCTTTCCCGCCCGACCCCTGCCCTGTGCGGGCGGCCAAAATTCGGATGCTTCTGTCGCTCATATCGCGGAAGCGCTTGGTCATTCCCTTGTTACATCTGATACTAGTGTAGAACTCGGAGTATTTCAGGTTACAGAAGGAATGGTGGTTACTTTTAAAAGCGCATATGACGCCACGAAAGTTTGTATCATCCAGAGTTCAGTGAACTCAATAACTGGGATTCTCGGGTGAGAAGAGTTATCTTAGATTTGATTTCTCGACTGTACCAATAGCAGTAATGATCCGACTCGGCTGTCAAGCAGGAAGGTTCATCCATCAGATGGTGCAGGACACATTGCTCTGTTTCCTTCACTCTTAAACTTGAATAAACACAGGATGACAGCTGAAATATTGAGTTGTCTCACAGGAAATAAGGCGCGACATGCTATAAAAGTGACAAAGTGAAGGGATTTAGACTACACGAAGCGAACAGCTACTGCGGAAAATAGTAAAAATGAGCCGAGGCATGTGGCATTCATGATAAACAATTGCAGTGGCATATGAAAAAGTAGCATGAGCTTGTCCCATCTGTCAGGTTCGGATTATAGGCTGAGCCTGTCAATAAATTTTCCTGGTTATAGAAAGCGCCAACCTGTCGACATTTGACCCCTGCTGTTTACCATTGCTACATAGGTTGGAGCAAGAGTGCCGAACAGAACTCGACCGTTGTTAACCATTTACAGTGATAATGTGCAGGAATATTTCATTGTGCCATTGCGACGCGCTTCATAAAATGATTAATTACACAATGATATGTTAATTAAATGTCTAACTAAGGTAGGCCCTACCATGACAACGAATCATTCTGAAAGCATGCTGCAGTTTGTTGCTGTTCACAATAATTGTCCCTGCTAATTTTTCCACTGATGATTGCGTGACACAACTTCCACTAACTGCTATTGATCACATATTTAAATGATAATCCTGTGGGATCACCTTAAGCTACAGGCTTTATACATAAGAGGCGGATTGGTCTTTATGGACAATGGAGGAATCGATTCCAAGAGGGGAGCTTGCCAAACTACCACCGCTCAGCTTGTAATTGGCATTGGGAGCATGCCAGAATTTTCTCTCCCTCCTCTCCCGCACCCACCTTCATTTTCATTTTTGTCATCTCTTTCCTGCTTTTCAAGAGGTGAATATTTTACAGCTTCAATCTACTTTACGTGTCAACATCCACTCTATTGAATCAAAACATGGGGCCTTTTGGCAATAAATCGACACGAAGCGAGGACCCCCGTGGTATTTTGTTCCCTGCTGTTAAAATGAGTTTCTCTTTAGCAGGAAGTTGCGAGGAGTCGTCGATTTTTTCTGTCATAGATTAAAGCTCGTAAATAGTCATATTGCTGTAAATGTCAACTTACCTTATTTTAAATGGAGAGAGCCGTTGATTAGCCTGCAGCAGTAGGCTTGACAGAATAATTGACATGTTATCAGATGTGAAACTAGCATTGGGCGAATCATTGTGGCAGTGTGTGAGAAGGGTGGCATTGTTGCAGCTGTGACCAATGGAGGGGTTTGGACCCATGGGTTTCCCCCTCCCTCCCAGCGTGCTGTTCCCCTTTGGTTCTCTTTCCATATCTGCATGATGTTTGCAGTAGAAGCAGGGGTGCGTGAATGGACAAAGCCCCATCATCAAACCGTCCTTTCTAACCATCCAGCCATCCGCCTTTTGGAGCACCATCATCATTGGTGGGAGTGCAGCCTGATGGAAGTCTTACCGCAACATATTCTTGCCCCCGTACTGCAAACTGATTGTCGAACAAAGCACCTCTTTTTGTAACAGAAAATGGTAAAATGCTGCAAGGAGCACATTATAGAATGTTTGACACGATTGATGCAATGATGTTACATGAGACAATCATAAGGTGTAGTTAGTAATCCCAGCGTAATTTATACTGGTGGATGATATCTTGGCCGATTTCAAGACTAATATACTCTGCATGATATGCTCTGTATTTAGGTATTTAAAAAACTATCGTGTATACTGTTGGTGTATTTAAATTAATTTTTAAAGATCAATTCCTTTGTAGTTTTTGTGCAAAATGGTAGTTTAAAATTTTGTCCGGATGTATTACTCCCTGTAGAACGAGTGCACCTGACAGTCGCAGTACATGTCTGTAGGGAAATCATGCTACCCAGAGCCATATATTGTTCGCAGCAGTCCCCTGTTCCCACGACCGAGAATCTCGGCCAACCTAATGCCATTGCCTTCCTCCACTCAGCTCGGTTTGTCTCCATTCTCATTCCCATTTACCTTTTGGAATACATTTGACCTAACCTATAGTCTTCAGGTTCATGCTTCAGTGACTGTTACGTCGTTAGTGATATCTAAGACCAATTCAGTCTGGCTGGAGTTCTAGGATCCAGTCTGTGCAGAATGAATCCTTCAAGGCGTTTTGGTACGAGTGATAACCGCCCGTCCCTTTCCACTAGATTAAGTGCTCCTATTCCTCACAACGCATATATCGGAAATCGATGTGTGCAAATACAGCCGGTTTGAGGTTTACCATCATTTCACGCTCGAAGAGGTGGAAACACGACAAGGAATTGCCGCTCGACCCTTTTTCACTGGGGATGTTCAACAATCACTCACTCATACTCTGCATTTGCTGCTTTTATCATATTTTTGTCTGGAAGAAGGGTGTTTCGGAAATAATGCTGGCGTCAAGGGAAGGAACTTTCTGAAACCGGATAACAGGAGTGTGGAGAGTTGGCTTTGTAACTCCGTTGAAAACCGTGCTCAGTTTACACTGCTGCCACATGAAAGAAGACTTGAAAATGATATCTGGTTTTTCCTACACCTCGGAGGATTCTATGGTGTGCGTCAAAAGTTGCCACATTGACAGTGGTGGTGCAGTATACTGTACTACTTGTACTGCATGAAATCCACAATAAAATGTATCGAGCGGCATAAATGGTCACCATGTTTGCCACTGAATATTGTCACTGCAGTTGCGAGTTTCTGTCAGAGTGTGCCCATCATTTACCAGCGTGTTATTAATCCTATGGTATACATCATGTAAATGGTCGCATATCCTATCGTCATACAGAAAACCCTTCAGCTGCTGCCCAAGGATACCCACCCGGTCCAATCCCGGAATGTGTGTGCAAAACCATGAATTATGAGGTTGATACAATAAGAATGAGTGAGAAGAACCAGGAAAACGGAACGCACATTTTGTATGACTTAAAACTACTTGGTATTCGTCGGTCATTCGTCACGTAAGAGTGGGCGACAATTTGGAAGGACCGGAGACTTGGCGTCATGCAGGAGTGCCACCTGTTCAGCAGCATTTAGAACCTTTCCATAGCCGTGGTTGTCGATAAACGATGTCACTCGACCGTCACAGGACAGGACATATGTGTCCGGAATCGGATACGAGGAAATTGGACCGCCACAACGTTTTTTACGGATTTATGTCCTACTCTGCTGAAAGAGGGATCACGTTAATTGGCCGAAAGCCATTTTTCTACTCGCTCGTTCCTGGACAACATTGCAACTTGCAAGGGTGTATAGTGGTAGTCTGACACAGTGTATTCCATAAAAATAAGATTAGTTTGTTCTGATTTCCCTTGCAAGTTAATTAGTATCATGGTATCATAAGTGTGTGCCGTGTCATATTTAGAGTAGCGGTGTTTAAGATATTCATAACTTTCACCTCTATTGTATGCTGTGCAGCCATATTGCAAACTTCCTGCGTCAGTTTTTCCATCGGTATTCCTCCTCTATGTTATCAAACAGGACTACTCTCTGGGAGCCATATAACAAAAAAATGGGTGGGCCTTAATTTGCGCGCTTGGTATAATTTTGGGCCAGTCCTCCCTGAATGGCGGCACTATACTTTCCCCAAGAAATTACAGCAGCTGATGGAAACTGATATGATCACCATATTTCATGGTTCCTATGGAGTGCCTAGCACCTGGGTAATAACACTCTTTGAACACCTCATCTTCCCCCTGACGATCCGGGAACTATAAAGGCAATTTCGCAGCGATCGTCCGCATCCATAGTGTCACTCTGCGGGAGGTAATTTGGCGACGGAATGACTGCGAGGATGGAGAAATAAGCAATATAGTTGGGAGCCTCTGGCGCCACTCCACTGTCCCTTGTCGCGAATGACGTGTCCCTGCTGCAATATTTCCCAGAGTGACCGGTGCTAATAACTCACATTCACTTTGACGAACTATAGTGCAGGCCAGTGACCGACAGCCAGGCACTTTGCAATTGCCTGCATGTAATACGTACATGTCTATGCAAAGTTGGTAGGGCGCACCGAGCTGAACAAATGTAAGGTCTAAAGAGTGTAGGTGATCCGCAACTCCAGGGTATCGCAAAGGAATCGTATCCAGACCTTAATCCGTCAGCTGCCATGTAGCCTAGGTCCAAAAGCTCGTCTTGTGCTAAGCAAGATAGAGAGGCTTGCAAAGGGCGAAGGGTTGAGGGGTGGGGGTGCTTGCTAACCACCGCCATTACTCCTTTTCCTGCCCCCAGCAGAGGCTTCTGCAGCACTTGTGTAACCAACGGAACGGAACATAAAGTCTAGCAGCATAGCCGCAGGAATTACGCCGCTCCACGTTTAATACCAGAAGCGTCGACATCTTCCCGGAGGGAGATTTGTTTGTATTACAAATGGCTTCGAAGAAAACAGCCCTTTCCCCTGAGGTTAACGCCCTCTTGGACTTAGGGTTTCAGAATCATTTTATTTTTTTTCTGGGCGCCTAAATTCGCGGTCTTAACGAGCTGTGAAGGAGACTGCTGGACCATTTTCAGCCTTCGTTTGTCGGGCTGCACTGTTGTTTACGGTTGACTTTTGGATACGGTCTGCAGGCCCAGACATAGAAGAGAGAGATTAACCTAATCTCTGCCATCCTCTGCTAAACTACGGGGTGATAATAATTTCTGTGGCGTTTATCATTATTTTACAAACACCACTTGAAGATGTTTTCAACACCCTAGTTACTGTATATAGAAGTATACCTGTATACGTTGTTGGGAATAGGAAAATTTCGCTTTTTTTATTTGCCTATCTTGATCATGTATAGACTGCAATATTCATAGCTGGTGGCCACATCAGGAAGTAAATTATGATAGTCAACCTATTTTTTGGCGGATTTTTGAAACCCACCTATGGGGTATTTTGAGTAGCAGCACTATCATCTTCAAGGCGAATTCCAGCCTATAACAGCCAACCAGTTATATATTATTTAGAAGAGCGAAGAAGGACAGCCTGGATTATTAATATTCAATTTCAGGTCGCCACATCGCGCTTTAAAAATTCATAATATGGAAGAAAGAAATACTACTGCCCCCATCCTGTGGCCATTCATTCAGTTGACACTTCAACCGATTCGTTGGTACACTTTCCCAAAATAACCAACTGGAACCGAATCTGCTTTATCATTGTCCTTATGTAGCAGGGGGTCAACTGATCGATGAAATAGCAAAACAGCGCGTATAGCAACCCTCCTCTCACTCTAATTGTATAATTTGCAAGTGAATTTCAACAGTTACCGGAACACCCCCCTCTGCTGTGTACAGTTCTGCAATTAATAGCCCACTTACTCCCCTTTGTGCTCCACCAAGCCAACACTTAAGCTGCTACACAGCCCTAGAGTGGCACGCAGAACTCTAGCATAGATTAGCCCCCTTGCACTCCTACAATATAGTCTAGTGCCTCCTGCAGGTGCCGTACATAACGAGACGAAATTGCGTGAGTTAACCCCACTTGAGGAATATCCTTCAAATCTTTTAGGCTGCATATTTGCACACCAAGTTAGCAAACGTGTGAGAATCTGGCCACGTGCTTGTTTGCATCTAGAATCACGCATGAATCCAAGCAGTGGGAACAGTAATTGTCTGTAATCCCTGAGGGCTACCGCAAATCAAGAGGCAAGCTGGCCATTGTGGAGTACAAGCTTGCGTGTTTATGAGGAATCACGGACCTGAGGCCACATTCTGCCAGCCTGTCTGGGTTGCCAATCTGAGGGAGTCGTCGACTGGAAAGTCGTTCACCACGACTGGATGGCCATCTAGGAAGTCGTTCCATTCGCTCTACAGACCTGCGACTATAGGGACACTATTTTTTCTGTACCTAAGACTGGCCTACACTGATGGGTCTGACTTGATTTTACTCTAGGCGCTTAGACTGATTAGGAGAATTAGAGTGGTTGTCAGTCTGGGTAGGAATTTTGCACGGGTTGAGGTGTTCATCAGTCAGGCGTGACTGGCAGATATTCCTTGTGAGTGATGGGAGTGTATAAAGCACGTCGTACGTGCGGCGGAAGTTGTTACAGTAATTTGCATAACCTATTCTGAAAGTGGAACTCGAGGTGGTTTTGCAGGAATTTGTGGCTTTGCAGCGAGTGTAAATTGCTGCGGTAGACCTACTATTATTTAAGTTTCAGGTGGGCTTATTTTTGCAGAATTTTTAGCGCCAGCTTTATTCGTCATAAGTTATTACATTTTGATGATTGCCTCAAAGTACCGCGTGTAAACTTTTAGATTTAGTGTCTGTCAAAAGTATAGTTTCGGCCAGATCCTCGCTCAGTTCGCCCAAGGTGAACATTATTACAGTATATACAGGGGAAAAAAGTAGGGTGCTGGCAGAATACGTCTGGCCGAAACTTTTTTAATAAGATGGTACGAGTATATTATTATTATTATTATTATTATTATTATTATTATTATTATTATTATTATTATTATTATTATTATTATTATTAAGGTTCTTGTTAATATTGGCTTATCATCAATCACAATCATAATGTACACAAGACTATAAAATGTTGTACTTCCGAGTTAGTCCGCTATCACCTATATACTGGTCAGTAATAGCATCTGCCATTGTTATAAGTGGTGTTCCAATGGCGTCATTCCAGAGTTACGTACACAATGGAAGTATATAGGTATCGGTATATGAGTTGTTTTCACTCAGATGAATAGAGAGAGCGTGGTGTAACCTACACGCAATTGCTTTGTACCATGCCAAATAATTAGCTCTCCTTAACCACTCAGTCTATAAGTACTTTAAGTGTTGCATTAAGACGAAACTAAGTTAATCTACTTTCACTTGTCACAGCAGGTGTGCGGAAGAGCGCTTTTTTCACGACTTCGAGAAGGTTGAGTCATGTGAATGCCTCATCAAGGAGGTCTTTCTTGCAATTTCGTTCTAGGGGGGAGACTATATGTAGGCTAGCTATACTGCCTCCTTCCAGAGGAGAGCTATAGATCTGCTGAAAGGTGGGCCCGTATTTGTGCGACTTGAATCGAGATTTCAAGCACCACTTCCTAATTCTAAAGGAATCGATTGAAGGGCGTCGCACGAATAGCCCCGCAGGGATTTAATGAAAACTTGAAATCATAAATTCTTCCCCTCGAATATAATGGAAGTGAAAATGAGTTGATTGCATCAGCAGGAAAATGGATTTAATCTCCAGAAACAAATAGAGAATTAATGTAGGTGACAGCCAAGTTCAGAGATCAAGCCAGAGACAAAAGGCTCTGAATTGACTGCTTGGTCGCATTGTACACCACGGTTTATTTTGCTCAATTATTGAGGACAAAGCAGTCATTTGTCAACGCAGCCATTGAAGTGCTCCAAGGCCCATAGGGAACACCATGTCCTTTTAGGTTGCCTTATTAGCTACAAAAGTAGACACTGCGAAGCAATTACAGTGTGTACACGGGTATACTACAGCGAAATGATTTGTTCCGGATTAGAAATAAAGCCGCAGTGGCTCTTTTGACATGCAGTGATTGTTTTGACTTGGCTTTTCAATAATGTCGTTTATTTTAAATTTTCGACTATTTTTTCCACCATCGTCGAAATTTTTATTGGAGTTTTTTCATTTTGTTGTTTTTATTGGAGTAGTGTACAGTACGTAAGTACATGACGTAATGGTTCTCTTCCAGTTTTGCTAGTCAAGCTCAATGCATACATTTTAAGCACCTTATTAAAATGTCGGATGTTATTCCTGGTAATTTTTGGTCGATCTGTCATGGATTCGTCCAATTCTAGTGCTTGCCACTTTTAAACACTTTATCAGTAACTGTTTACATTTGACATTTAAACACACAATAGCCTATTGGCAGAATTGATTTTTAGCAGTCTGACAACCACAGTTTTTATGATGCTGTTATGAGGTTGTATTTTGTCCTCTATGATAATGGGCTTCGATATCTTTGAGAGTAACGAGGCTTGCAATATAGGCTACAGTATAATTCTGAGAGGTTATCGTGCAATCATCAGAATTGGATGGAAACGAATCCAATTTGTACCTGCTCAGATCAACGTGGAGCCAAATAATAGCATTTGTGAAATCTTTGACTGACAAGCCCAGACGAATATCATATTACAATGTTGATTTATCCTCCATACCGAAGATGTTAGGCACTAGAAGTGTGATACGTTTGCGGTTAGTTTTCCAAGTTGACTTTGATCTGAGCCAGCAGTCAGGCCAGCATTGCTTGCAGCTGCAGCGGCCAAAAATCCATAAAGATTGAGTCTTAGAGGCAGAGGGGAATAGGGAGAAGAAGACGCCTTCCTAGAAATATTCAATCCGAGTAAAGCGGAGAAAACCACCGCCTTTATTCATATTTGCCGCCCATTATGATGATGGATGGTGTAATTGATGCCCTGGAAATGAAATCAGGACTCAGCAGCAGATATTTTTCCAGGGGGGATTGAATGGCCGGGCAATAAAATCGGTAGGCTTTTTTTTATGTCTTGGGGGAAGGAAGGGGACTAGCGTGTGATTTGTGACGCTTACGTGTCAATACGAGGAATATGATGTGAGTGTTCGGATCATTTTGAGGAGTCTGTTCTGGTCTCTGTCACATACAACGTGTGAAATATTCAATTGCTGTTTAAAAATTCCCATGGTGGTGTGTGATAGTAATTTGGTGTTTACAGCTGATAGTAATCAGTTGTTAGTGCCAGGTTTGGGATGCTGCTCCCTGGTGATCCGTTTTTAACGAAATTCAGCTCCCGCCATTATGCCATTTGTTGCAGCTTTAAATTTATTATGAGCATGCTAATGCGAAAAAGCTGGAGACACATTTAGTCTCTGAAATATTCAAAAATGTTTAATGGACTAATCCCGCAGAACAAGGACCTAGTTGTATATGTGGTAGACTGTTGGGAGCATTTTCGCAATGTGCATATACTCACCAGTCTTGGAGTCATGATAATAGAGCTGCAACCGAATTCTAATTGCAATGCTACAGGCTATTGTATATACAAATATTTACACATGCTGATAGCTAGTTACATGAATAGCAAATACAGCAGTAATAAATAAAAAAAGCTCCGCCCGAACGGGGACTTGAACCCCGGACCGTTAGGTTAAAAGCCTAACGCTCTACCGACTGAGCTATCCGGGCTCATGCAGTGTCTATGCAGCAATTTCGCTGTATCTGCGAAAGCACCAGGCATTGTCTGATAGTCATGCACCTCTGGCACTTGCTTTCATAAATATTTTCATTTCATTTTCTCTCCTTCCCATGTGCCGCATGGGGCTGTTATGTTGCATAATTTGAACAATTTACATCCAGCTGACCAAACCGTTCTTTTTTTTTTCTTTTTTCCAGTACCTACTTCGTGGTGTCCAGCCGAATGGTCCGGCCGTCCCAAGTGTACCGGGTGTTCGTGTCCATCCTGAAGTCCCCATACCCTCTCTCGGTTCGAGCCTCACTCCTTCGGGACGGCGTGGACATGGGTTCGGAAGCCAAGCTATGTCGAGAGGGGATTCCGGAGACTCTGCTGATCCAGGTGAGAATGGCCTCTTGAATCTGAGATGGGAGGCGGAGGATGAGGGTTGTTCCCAGGGAGAGGCCGACAAGGGAATCTCCCAAAATCCCAACCTCCCCCTCAAGCTGTTCCAGCTCAGATACTGTTATTGCACCAATAGAAAACTTTGTGGACGCACTTAGAATTCTAATAGGTTTTTTTTCCCTAGGAGTCTTTCCAAGCAGCCCACTTTTTGGATTCACTTAGGGGCTGGATTTGCTCTAATCATTTGCGAGGATGCGAAGCTTTTCGGAACGGTGTAGAAAGAGTCGTTCTATTGCATTAGCTGCGGGGTTTTATGGGGAGAGAAAAGGGAACGTGACTAATAGGTCGAAGAAACATGCCGTTGAATACCTGGGGATATTAATAGACACGTGTGCATGATGAAGTCGCACATGAAA
Source organism: Catajapyx aquilonaris (assembly GCA_000934665.2). Lineage (NCBI taxonomy): Eukaryota > Metazoa > Arthropoda > Diplura > Dicellurata > Japygidae > Catajapyx > Catajapyx aquilonaris. The sequence continues at coordinate 31,738 of JYFJ02000987.1, read as the reverse complement.
TGGCTTAATACTGGCTATTTTTCTGGGTTAGGTAGGTGCACTGTGCTGCAATGGTGATAGGTTTGAACAATGTAAATTAAGGGATAATTTCAGATTATGCAGGATGAAAATTTACACTATGTGCAAGTCTAATTAGAAATTTTCTAATTAAGACGACTGGTCCTCATAGTTTTTTTTCCCTCGCAATTTAGCATGGTTTTCAGAGTAGGCAGTACAGTACCGGTACATCAAGACCTTTTGTCGCATTTGTGGCTTTTTTTGTGCCTTTCTTCTTATTTTACGGCCTCCGCTAGGCTGTAAATCTCAGGAACAGTGGTACAGTATTTTACGCCTTGTTGATTCTGTGTGATCGGGAGGTAAAAGATGTATACTGTACAGTATATGGCGTGTAAAAAAAAGTCATTTCGACGTTTTGGCAAGGGATTTCTTTTGAACTTGCTCACTTCTCCATTTGCTGCTGGTAGAAACATGCCTCAGGGAACAAATTGCAGTTTCAGTTTATGTTGATTGGCAGGCCCGCAGAATGCACAGCACTGCATTTTATAAGCCATACTCAACACCATGCGCTGATGTGCCAATCAGCATTTTTTATAAAGGTTGGAGGATAACGCATGCCTACCTGGCTTTAAAGGATTGGGCTCTTTACGGGCGTGCTAAAAGCCAAGTAATCGGGTTAGGAGGCAGTGACGCAGAGCAGATAGAGCCGCTGTTCTTGAAGTTCACCGGGCCTGACGCGCTACAACTGAGTCCATATTGGTATAGCCACTTGAAAACCTGGTCTGCCATTCCCATCATAATGTGTAATGTGTAGATGCACCTTGGAGAGTCAGAATTACATGTGTCCTTTATGGACTAATATAATTTTCTTTTGGCAGGTGTACCCATGTCTTGTGATTACGACACATACTGACAATCCACCGTACTGCCTCGGTACTATAAGTCTACCTCTTCCAGATAATATTGGCATTCATGTCCTCCGTTTCCCCATTTCCGTTTCCTTTAAATGCTAATTGACCACAACAAAGGCAGCATGCTGGGATTATTTTCCCGCAGGCTCATTAAGATAAGCTGAGTACCGATTAATTCTTATTTATCAGATTGCTTTGCTTGTTGTCAAGCTTCTGTGCGGCTGGAGAAAACTAAGGCGAGGCTATAAATTAAGGGCGTTACAGGGTTAAGCAATTTCCCGCAGTGAAGATGCCGGCAGGTGCATTTTTATTAGATGCAGTAGCCTAGCATTGCATAAAACGACGTTTATGGCGAAATAAACGGTTGAGTTGTTAGCTACTTTGGTTGGTGCCTAGTTTCTTAAGGCACTCTGGAAATGCTACTGTTTGTGTATAGGCTAGTTTGAAACTGACTTGAAAGCGCATGAGTTATCAATAATATGAAAGATAACTGTAATATTTGTTTTAAATGCCGATTTTTAAAACCTAACAGAGGGCAATCGATAGTCCAACGCTGTCTCGTGCGCCCAATTTTTAGGGACAATTTTTGGATCAATGTATGGGTCCCTATAGAGGAGATGTGACCGTGTCTGGCTAATTGCTGCACAACAGAGCTGAGTTATCGTTGGTGTTGTCGATTGGATATTCAGCCCATTTGCGGTCGCTTATTGAGGCCTTCTCGGCTTGCAATATTGGACCGCCATTGGCCGATCAGAATGGCTGCGATTAGCCAATGATTAATCAGTAATTGTGGCGGGCGACCAGGATGAGCCTAAACGCGAAATTGGGCTCAGCCCGGGAATGAATTATTGGCAGGACAAGATTATCGAACGCTATCGGCTCAGACCACCTTTTCGCACTAGACCGAACCGATAAGGTTACTTGGACTGATAGATAAATTCACGGCTTTATTACTTGGGTAAGTGCTTTCAAAGTTTTAGCGCGGTGAAAATTAATTGCGTGGTAAATATTCGGATGTTTGGTTCGGATGAAGTAAATACACATTTTTTAGCCTGGAGGCAGAATTGTGTCAACAAGTTTGATCGATTGTTGCACTAATGGATGTTCGCTTCAGGGTGCCACGTCACAAACAGGATTTTTTGTAGACTGAAGATGTCACTTGTAAGTGTCGTTAACATTATGATTCGTGATATCAAGTACTTAATACGTCAACATGAGCGATGTAGGAAGACAAGCTGCTGGTGAAGTAATTTAGATGGACCGTCACTTTTAGCTTGGAAACTAAAGGAATGTTGACAAATCAATTTTGGCTACTGTGTAAGCCGCCTATATTCTTCGGAAAGCCCTATGCTATTATGGAAATTGCACCCTTATGATGCTGCAGTGTATTTACCTATTTATGTTTCGCACGATTCATTTTTTAAACTCGGTGACTAATAACAAGTTATTATTGGTATGAAACTACAGTTCACTTGGACACATGGAAGCTGTCTTTGCCCAGCTACTAAAACTAAAATAAACCCCCGTAAAATTTAAGTGCAATTTAAATCTCTGCAGAACGGAAATAAATATTGCCACCGCTCATGAAGGGTGAACTGCAGTCGCATTACTTTGAACGCCAACGCATTAGCGTTCAACGAGGGGTAATTTACCCCTGCTGTCTCGAAATTAACGGAGCGCGCAATACAGGGGGCTCAAAGAATAAGCACAACCAGAGTTTAGAAATAATTTCATGTTGGGGAGATAAGAGTTTTGAACGGCTTGTGTGCCCTAATGCATGTGTGGTATAGGTAGTATAATTTCCGTTTTGGCTTCTTCTGTATTGGCCAGTTATGTGATCCAGTATATCTTCTTTATAACAGTAAGGGCCTTCAAAAAAAACATCACGGGGCATCCTTTCGGTAACGCTCGTTATGGTGTTGTTTTATGCATATTATGCAGTTTCGGTAAGTGCAATATTTTTACTGAATTGTGTAATAATACCTACTGGAATCAGAATCTGGCATAATATCTGACCTATATTATACATTTGACAGTAGTTTAATGTTACTCTGCTCATTCTCAACTGAAAGCTACTGCACACAAAGCAATATTTTTATTGCTGGAGTGTGGTGCAATGAAACTTTTTTTTAAAAAAACTTTGCATGGCAAGTGTACGGCATACAAAGAGTGAGCTTACAGAAGAAAATGCGTATGTTCTCCTGTTGCAAATGGCATTTCCTAACTTTTCGGTGAAATAGTGGAGCTAAAATATTTTCTCGAGAGTCGAGACCTTTTATACATTAAGCTTATAATTATGTCGTAATACAGTACCGGTATATTAATTTTGCTCGCCAATAGCTCTGCCAATATTAGCCTAAGGCTATAATTATAACATAAGCAGTCGCAGGCTCTGCTTCAAAATGCGATGGTGGTCGTACTTGTACAGGTGACTCCGAAACAATAAAGCTATACGAAACACTGGAAACTGGCTTTGGCAACATGACGGCCTGCGGTACACGTTCTGCCAAAGCTAACTCGGCCCCTATATACAGTTGTTGCTGACAGAAACCAAAACAGCTCTTGTGAACTGCACTGTAATTGTATCTGACTAATTCAAGAGTTACACAGTCACTCGTCAGTTGAGTTTTGTTTCACCTGATATGTCCTCTGCAGGTTTGTTAAATTCGACTACAGTGGTCTCCTTTCATGAGCAATTTTGGATACATGCTATAGCCTACACTCCTACAGTGTATGAGTAATGTTCTCTCAATTCTAGTCGATATTCTATAGAGACTATAGACGTGGTTTCTGTAAGTTATACTGTTTCTCAGAACTAAGAAAACTTTAATATTACTGACCAAAAACCTGATTGGCTCACCTGGAACTCCACTTACTGAAATTTCCACAAAAGACGATAGTTATTATACTCCCCCTAGCCACACTCTTTTTTTCCCCCCCTTCCACTCCTGGCAGCCGGCAGGCGCCTTGCAAGGGTAAGTTCCATCCAACAGAAAAGCGACTTTTCTTTTTAATCATCGGAATGACTGGAGACGTGGAATGAATCTCTTTGTTGCCAGTCCCTGGGTTTCCCTTGCGGTTTCCTGGGAGCGGACAGAAAACGTCGATTTTGACGGCGTTGGGGCTGGCCTGGTGCCAGGCCGTCATTAGGAGCCATTCTGGCCGTGTGTCATGTGCAAGGCGGAGATCAAGTGGCGGGGAGAAATGTACACCCTTTTCTTGCAGGGGCTGCCCCTCCCCATCCTTGCTGGTTCCCCCAGAGAATCGGACGGAGCTTTGTAGGCAAATGGGGCACGCGTCAAGCATACACATCCCCAGCTTTATACTGGGGGGGAAGCCTCCCCTGGTTAATTAGTTTCACCAGTGTTTCGGCCGTGATTAAAGCGGCGTCTGTTCAGAGGGGACCTATTAAAGTCGAGTCTGCGAGAGGCCAACTAGTCTAGATGGTATTCCCAGATAGCCCGACTGACAGAGCATGATTTCACACCCACGTGGCCGACCTGCCACATATATGTGTGGACTCGACTATGCTGATTTGAATGGGGGTTGGTCCACTGGAGCATCTTTGCGGGACGTGTGTATGTCACGGTGTTTTTTGGTGTTTTTGGTTCCCCGGATTTTGCAGAGTGTAATTCGATTTTCTCTGCTCCGGATTGCGTAGGGGGTTGTGAATTACTGAACAGCTTCCGTTTCTGGAAAGTCGCTCTGGATGGAAGTAAAGCGCGGTGATGGTAGCTGGTTCGTGAAATAAATTATCGTCTGGCATATATGGGGGGAATGCGTGGCACAATTTTATCATTAATTGTATGATATTGCGACAGTAATTTCCTTTATCCGGGTTAAAATAGGTCACTGAGATTAGGAGCTGGTTGTGTCTATCTCCGATTGTGCATTTGTGAAGGACAACATCGCGACTGTTCCCTGCCAATAGGGAGTAGGTGGATTATAAAAATAAGCTTGGTATTCAAAGAAATGTAACATTGCAAATGAAAAACCGTTGTAAGTCCAAAGTGGAGGGAGAAAAAAAAAAAGGAGTGCGATGGCCGGGAATCGAACCCGGATCAACTGCTTGGAAGGCAACTATGCTCACCACTACACCACCATCGCCCGCTCTGACTGAGGTCGGTTCTCGAACCGTCTGCTTTCACGGGAGTCGGTTTCTTGTCAGCGGTTTTTGCGGTCGTCTGGTTTGCAAACCTACTATGCATAGTGTGCCGCCGCCTGCATGGCACGTTATTCATCCAAAGGCCCAGCAAAGGGGAATATAGATTACCCGTCTCCTCGTCTTTGTTACGGAGTGACACATGGGCCAAATCGTGTTATTTAATTTGCGGTCTCTGGGCAGATATTCATTCTGGTCCATTGCCAGTTTGCCTCTTAACTGTATCAAGCGGTCTTCATCGCCAGGAGATTCTATTAGTCTCCCCCGCTGCCTAATGCAGGGGACTCGCAGCTGTCCCTTGGGGACATCAGGAATTGATATAATCATCTCGCACGCCGTCAAAATTGACGTTGGGCACAGCTGATGCATATTTGTTTCAGGATGCAGGACACAGTGTTTCAGTATTGCATTACATTTAATGCTATATTTGCATAGTATTTATGTAGCCAGCAAGTCCAATATGTTTGAACCAATAATTATGCTATGGAATTTCGGGTAAGTATAGTTTGTACTGGGAATTTTTACCAGCTGTTTCTGTAGGAAAAAGGAGGATCCATACCAGCCAGAAATGTGTTACGGCCCTGTAAAACTGATTGCGGCAATGAGTTGGCATAGTTTCTTCCTTGCAATTAAATGTGAAGTTTGGACCTCTTCCTTGCACTCCTCTTGCTCCTTCTCCCTTTTCACTTTTCCAGCTAATCAGTAGGGAGAGCTAATTTCATTTCCCCATGCCGCCATTCTGCCACAAGTAGTGGGGAGGCAATCACGCCAGAGAGTGGCTCCTCTTTGCTCTAAAGCACCTCCCAAACAGCTGAGGGGGCGGGAATAGTGGGGGTGAAGTGAGGTGGGGGTGGGAGTCAAGCATGGGCAATTGAGACAGCCCAGGAGAAAACCTTCTCCCAACACCCCCCCCCCCCCCCACTAGTCTGAAACTTTCAAACTTTTGGTGAGGTGGCCGACCTTTGGCTCTGTAAGAGCTAGGTCAAGACTTCACCTCTGATTCCCATCCGTTAAGAAACTCATACTGCGAAAGATCTAATTAGAATTCTCAAGGCGAAGGTGAATAACAGTTAGGCAGCTGTGGCCATGAAAAACAAAAGGAGACATTTGAGGATCCATGCAATTGGAGCTGGTGTCTTAATTGCATACTTGGGATCCTAATTGGGACCAATGAATAGGGATTTAAGGGCTCCTTTCATTAGAGGTCCTGTGCATCCAATTTTGGGCATCACAGAGAATGGTGAAATCCTGACCTGTGCCAAGCTCCCATTTGAATACCAGAATGCATGTCATCTCGCATGGGAGTGTGCTCAGGCCCAAGATCGACTGAATTAAGACCAGTACTAACAGATGTACAAGTGACAAGTTTAATTAATAAGGCATTTGTTTTCAGGTACCCCCAACCAGCGTGGAAGGACGATATCGTCTGAGAGTGGAAGGCAATGAGAATGGAATGGTCGGAGGGACTGCATTTGTCAATGAAACTGATCTCATTTTCTCTCAACGTTCCATGACCATCTTCATTCAGACTGACAAGCCTGTCTACAAGCAAAATGAAATAGGTATGCTGATGTTGGTACCAAAGGCTCTTATTTGCATAATTGTGGCTAATGTGGTTATCATTCTCTTTAAAAGTTCTGAAGTTTTTTGCTTTAATGTTCCCAATGAGATGGGAGTTTTTATTACAGCAGGTAACAGTGTTATTTCATAATAAATTTGAGTCACATTGATGTTACATTATGTAGAGCCTGAATCCCTTGCAACAGAGCAAGTATTTTACATTTTATTAGATAAACTCTTGTGCAGTATTTATTAAAAATTATCGTTCATATCCCCTTATGATCATTTAACTTAGTGAGTAGTAGCATGGGTAAAATGTGATTACATGTGATCCAATTTTCAGTCCGCTTCCGAATCATCCCAATCAACACGGAGCTGAAAGCATTTAATGATGCAATAGATGTGTACATGAAAGATCCAAATGGGGTGATAGTAAGAAGATGGCTTTCTCGTCAGGTAATTTCGAAGGTTCTATTCTATGATGCAGTTACAGCGACCTTGTAATGGGTTTCAAGTAATCGGATTTCTGAGAGCTGAAGAGAGTTTGGAGGGAGACTTGAGTCCCATGGGGTCACCTCAATGGACCAGTGGAGATGGAGGGAGAAGATTGAGTCATGAAATTTCTAACCTTTGGCTACTTTTCCTTTTCTAGTCAAACTTTGGGGCAGTTAGCCTGGACTATCCCCTGTCGGACCTGCCTGTTTTTGGGAACTGGACAATTCGAGTCATTGCATTGGGTCAAGTAGAGGAGGAGAAGTACCTGGTGGAGGAGTATTATCAGACTCGGTTTGAGGTAAATATTTTATACAACACTTTTTGATAAATCATTGTGACATACTGAATGACTATTTATAGTTGTCACAGGTTCATGCCTTTGGAATGTTAATGTATACGGTACATGTGTATCATTAAGGGGAAGCGGAGTGGCGCTGAGGGAACATACGCGCCCACGAATGTAAGGGTCCCAGGTTCTATCCCAAGCCCTTCGTTAAAGGTTCCAGTTGTGTACAAGTTATATATGAAGTTAATAATAAAGGTCCATGAAATACCCCAAGAGAGGTCAAAGCATTGCCCGGATTATTATTATTATCATTATTATTATTATTATTATTATTATTATTATTATGTTGTTGTTGTTGTTGTTGTTGTTGTTGTTGTTGTTTTCTTTTTATTACATGTGTAACATTATCATATCCATCAGTATTCATAATTAGAAATATTCATTGCCATATTAAATCTCCATGGAATATATTAATATTATGAATATTTTATTGTGAACCCTACAACTTTCATAATTTTGAATCAAGCTCATGATGTCATTTTTTCTCGTATAGGTGAACGTGACGATGCCAGCATTCTTTTTTGACACAGACAGCTTTCTGTATGGCACAATTATGGCCAACTACACCAGTGGAGGGCCTGTCTCTGGAAATCTCACTATACAAGCCAATATCCGTCCCATCAAGCCTGCCTACAGGAACTATGGAGGGAGTGAACCCATTTTGAGCACATCATATCGATATGTGAGTATACATAGTCAACATTTTGTCAACATATTGGGAAAGAGTGGTAATTAAATGAACATGATCACAAATGGTCATTATCTCACTTAAATTTGAAGAATAATTAATTACTGTAATTAGAAGGATTTTCAGTACTCACTCTGCCAATGTTATGTTCAGTAGCTTGTTTTTAATATTCCTTTTTGTGAATTGCTGCTGACCCAGTCCATGCTGAACAGGGCATGCTGATTCTTTTCTTGATTATGGGGGAATTATTTAAGGATTCATCTCACCACACTATGTGACCAGAATAGCCACGTAAAATGATACCTTGGTAATATCAAAAGAAAATTTATTAATCCCTGATAATATGGTATAAAAAGGATCTGCAACAAGTCTTGATGTCCTTTACAAAAAAGCATGCAAAGTGTGATGCCCTATGTAAGATGAAAAAGTATTTTTTTTTAAACAAATTATTTGAGCTCCATGCAATTTTTGACAATCACAGTAGCGGTATTCCATTGTCAAATCTATCAAGTCAAAATGACACCTTATTTACATCCGAGGGGTTATGATTCCAACTTAGGGCCCATTGTATGAACATAGAGTTAATATTAAATGTGGAGTTAGCTGTTGTTTTTATATGAACTAATTCCCTAGTGAACCTTAACTTATGTTCATACAACCAGGCCTTAAAGTGTCAATGTCTAAACTTCATGGCATAACATGAAGCAGTGAAGAGGAGCTTATGCAAAAGCATATAAATTCTACCATTGGATCTCGAGTACAGAAATTATTGCTAGCAATTTATGCTAGAGTGGAGAACAATTTTATATTGCAAATACATGTCACTTTCCCAGCAAAAGGAGATGGATGAATTTCCTGGCTCTTTTACTTACAGACAACAAATGCTTCCAGCGATTACTATCCATACACAGAAAGGCGATTGTTCTATCCATATGTAAGTGAGGGTATGTGGGGATCTTCTTTGTGGCTGTATGGGAAGTCTTTCTAACCCCACATAAACTTCGAAATTGCTGTTACAGTCAGTTACTTTTTTTTTCATAGAATGTCATTCACAATTTTGGCTGCATTTTTTTACTACAGAATTTTGTGCTTGTAGGACTCTACATAAGTGTTTAGCACAAGTTTAGTTTATCAACAAATGTGAGCAGATATTATTGTGACATGCAGATAAATCGTTTTGTTTGTCTACTAAATACTTTAAACAACTTTGTGAGAAAAATCTGAAAATATGAGCTACAAAATTAATTTTTTTATTTTTAAAGTGCACATTGGCTGTGATAGAGGCAGCTTTTACTATGTAATTAGGATACATTTTTTGTGTTAAAAGTTACACATCAAATGATATTCCCAGAATATTGTTAAACTTATAATAAATTATGGAATACCTTTCTAAAGTTTTAGGCATTCTGTACAATACCAATGCAAAATTTCCATGTTGGTGGCCAAGTATGTGGACTCTTGCTGATATGATGTGAACTAGGAAAGAAAATAGTACATTTGGCAGTTGCCATGCTCATGAATCTTAAAGGAAAATTAAGTACCAACCATGTGGAGCACCAGAATCAGTAGGGAATTGAATGTGAACAGCAACTTCTAACCCCAATTTTAGAAGTTGTTGTTCCCCCCATATCAAGTAGTGAAAGTAATGTTTGTAGAAAGAGACATATTACTTCGCACATTGTCAGCAATCCACTCGGCACATGATACTGGCCATCAACAATTGATTCATGCAGCACACAAAATTTGATACGTCTACATTTAAGAAAGTGATAGAAGCTTAAAAAGTTTCTAAAAATGGGTTACTGGCTGTAGTTATGCTTACAGTAGTTGCACATACTTAACAACTGGGATATTCCTCAATTTTATCCCCCTGGTGACAGTCCCCTTTTCTTCTCCCTGCCTACCCTCCCTTCCCGTTCCTGCTGGTGGAGGCCATTAAGGAGATGAATTAGTCCAAAGAGGCGCATATTAAAGGAACTCTGCTTCTCCCTTAATGCTTTATGTATTCGATTAAGGCAGTCCCCATTTGTCATGAAGGATTGCTCTCATGATAACCATTTCTTTTTTTATTTCCTCAGTTCTATGGCCGCCACGAGTTTTTCTTCTCCATGCGTGAGTTGGAAGGTCTTGTGCCACAACTGGATGGCATGGAAGTGATGGTGACAGCCTCAGTTGGTGCCCACTACCTGGATGAAGTGGTATCTGGGTTTGCAGTGGCTCGCATCTTCAATTCCTCTTTGCAAGCAACATTCTTGGGTGGGACTCCGCAAGTGTTCAAACCCACCATGCCTTTCACCTGCTATGTAAGCCATTCATTTGCATTGTCTTGCTGTCAGATTGTAACTTGATTTTAATAGGTGGCAGTGTCATATTATGATGGGTCGCCACTAACTGGATTTGAAATGGAGGATCGCATGATGAGGATCAGGCCTGAGGTGTACATGAACTCAGGAGGAGGGAGGACATTAGAAGCTAGGGAGGCCAAGATGTTGGCAGACCAGCCAGGGATCTGGAAGATTGATCTGGACCTTAAATCAGAACTGGGTGTGTGTATATGAATTATTGGTGTATGTTTATTTTAAAATCCTCTGTAAATTCGTGTGTAAACCATATAAGACCAGCCGCATAGTTTGTGATTTTGACAAATAATGTGCTTATTTACAGGTGCAGACCAGAGACGTGTTCAGGAAGCCTTAAGAGATGTGAGCTACCTCCGTGTGTCTGCTTCTTTTCGTGACAATGAAGGCCGTTATGCCAATGGGGAGCTGCTGGTTTATGCTCATTACTCTCCTGGGAATAAGCACATAGGGATTTCAACCTCGACTGCTAATCCTAAGGCAAGTAGGGTACTTAGTGGTTGTTACTGAACTAGAGATGAGGTCTGTTTTCAATGATGTAATTATAATTCCATTGACTTTGGCACTTTGTTCGATATATTATTGTTGAATATTTTAAATGTGGTTGCATTTTGACTCTAGCCTTAATTCAGGAGTGAAAGGTAACTTCTCTCGTCTTGAAATCCATTTGCCAAAGTTCATTGTTTTATATACTCTAGTGAGCTAGCAAGCTTACATTGGTAGGAATAGTGTGAAGTCACTGGAGAGAATGGCTGCAAAATGTTCACTGAGGTAGATGTGTATGGAATTCCTTATCGCAGTGCAAGCTTCTGCTTTTTCTCCTGCCCCACATTCACCCAGTATCTACCACCACACATTCTTACCTCCCTACTTTATCCTAGGAAAAGCAATATTACTGTTTCTGGAAAAGGAGAGAGAACTTAGGAAGAAGAAATATAAATTAAATGAGTACATGTCCTTTACAGTATTTCCACTCAGTTTCCATGCTCAGTTCCATCTCTGTATCACATGATGATGCTTGTATTTTCATCTCCTGGTCATGCCATCACCAAGTGAAGTTTAGTATACCAAGTGGAAGGTTCTAGCAATAAAACTACATGCACTGTGCTACATGTGATCAGTACACTTGCTTATTTAGATAAAGGCATATAATAGTATCTGAGTTAATGGTGTGCATCAGTTTATAGTGGAATCACCTTGTTCTGGAGTGAACATGTGAAAATTTTCACATAAAGTCAGGATCAAATACAAATTTTGTAATAGGCAAGTTTCCACTACATTCAGATCTGCTATGAGCAGGTTTTACTGTACTTTGTCATTTTATGCATCTCTTGCTTCATAATACCTTTATTTTCTTTCAGGTGGGAGAATACATAGTACTCCATGCGCGGACTAATTTCTACTTGGAGGAATTCAACTACATAGTCCTATCAAAAGGGATGATTCTTTTGACTGGAACAGAGCAGCTACAAGCCTCCATCAAAACATTTGCCATCACCTTAAGTGCTGAGATGTCTCCTGCGGCCACTGTGGTTGTGTATCATGTTACTCGTTATGGAGAAACTGTTGCAGACAGTCTGACCTTCCCTGTCAATGGAATCTCAAGGAATAATGTGAGTTTTGGCTTAACATAGTAATATGTGATGAGTTTGTGACGTTACGCACTAATTGTTGGAGGCCTTGTGGAAATGTTTTGTCATAAACTACATATACAAAGCATTTATTGCTTATTCACTGAGAACAAATATTTGAGTTTGTAATGTACCTTATGTTTGTTTTGTTGCAGTTCACTGTTGCACTGAACAATCGTAAGGAAAAGACAGGCAATTATATTGAAGTCATAGTTCGTGGTGAACCAGGGGCCTATGTGGGGCTGTCTGGCATTGACAGAGCTTTCTACAGCATGCAGGCAGGGAATGAAATTTCGCATGCAGAGGTAAGCATCAGGTGGTTGTAAGAAAATGCTTAATAAATTTCAATTCTTTCATTATATTGTAATGGCAATAGCTTAATAGCATTTCAACTGGAACAACATGGCATGCAATCTCTTGTTCATTCCACAATATTGGCTATCATTATGATGCATCTGTGATGGAGAATCAGTGCTTCATTTACACCTCTGAAATTAATCTGGGTCCATATGCAGGTGCTGAACAAGATGATTACATTTGATGAGGATTCTAATGGCACCTTAACTCATGTGTGGACTTCTCGTGAGGGTATGCCTGAGGAAGTGGTTTACTTTCCTTCCCAGACATTTGGCATTGATGCAAACCGAACTTTTGAGTGAGTTTTTGATTCTTGAGCTTAGTAAGTTTGATACTAATTATTAATTTTTTTCCAGGTATTCTGGATTAGTTGTATTCTCAGATGTAGTAGTAGCTAGAAGAGACGACTTTTGCAATTATACAGCTGGGTATGCAGCATGCCTCTCAGGGCAATGTTACCGAGTGGAAAAGAGATGTGATGGCATCTATGACTGCCAGGATGGCACCGATGAGTCCAAATGTGAGTCAAAGTTTTACATTTTTACTTGTGGATTATATTGTACACTGTAATAAGGTTCTTATATCAGCTTCTTTTGGGGGCCTTAGCTGCAAAATTGGTATAGTACAGTAGAGCATCGATTATTATCTGAGACAATTGGGGACTGGGGGTGTTCGGATAACTGATTTTTTGGATAGCCAATCATTTACGAAAAAAATTGTACAGGTGTCATAGGAGCAATATGAAACAAAGAAACTGTGATATTAAACACAAAACTGTATATTTTGTATCACACGCCACTGATGCCACGAGGTTGGTCATGTAGGCCGGTTGGCAGGGAGGGGGAAACTGCTGCAGCACCACAGCACTAGCGGCCGCTAGCAGAACTACATGGCGCCTAAATTTGAATTTGCTGTCTCAAACGCTTTCGGTTAACCGATGTTTCAGTTGATTGGTATTCAGATAATCGATGCTCTATTGTACTTAATACTGTATGTGTGAAAGACCTGACATTTTGTTAAATCTTTTGACAGTAGGCCTAGTGATTTGACCAGGTGTTTATTTTTTTCTTCACAAGGTATGACATACAACAAGACAGAGATGGCCATATTTCGGAAGTTTAGGTTCAACCGCCTGGAGCGGCTGTATCAGAATGTGTGGCTATGGAGAGACATCAATATTGGTCCACTAGGGCACTACATTTTCACTGTCCCAGTTCCCAGGAGACCTGCGCTTTGGATGGTATCAGCTTTTGGAATGAGTCCTAAGACTGGATTTGGGCTCATCAAGAAGCCCATCATGGTATTTTTTTTAAATTCTCTTGCTGCCTGAATCTGTTAATCTTCTTCAGACTAGGCTGTATCTTTTGCAGTTGAAATATGGTTTAAAATATATTGGTTTTGTTACATTTAGTAGAATAATCCAAAGCAATTTAGGGTAAGAGGGACTGTAAGTGAGGGGCTTTTATAGGGTAATAATAAATAATAAAATAATATGAGGTTGAGTCTTTTCCAGAGCTATGTTGAAGGCTCATTTGCTAAATTACCATCGTAGAAGTAGGCTCCATATTTATGAAAGTGTAGGTTTTCCCATATTTACATCACCAAGGCCCTCTTTTTATGTGGAAATATTCCGTGATGATAATGACGATTATTATTATTATTATTATTATTATTATTATTATTATTATTATTATTATTATTATTATTATTACTGGTGGCATAAAAGGGTATTAATTAAAATTTCTTCTTTCCATAGTATTCAGGGGTGCGGCCTTTCTTCATTGATGTGGAGATGCCAAATCAGTGTCGCCAAGGGGAGCAAGTTGGTATACGTGTGACCATTTTCAACTACATGACAGAACATGTAGAACCAATGGTTATTCTTGCAAATTCACCAGACTACAAGTTCGTGGTCATTGAAGCATATGGAATAGTATGTATTTTTATTCAGAGCTTAATTTTACATTTTAGCTGATTTAAAACAAAAAACAAAAAAACTCAATGTTGCATATGCTGCTTCTTATTTCCAATAAGGGGCAGTTTAGAGCAGTACAGTGGTTTTCACAGTCCAGAAGTGGGACTGAAGATCCCTCCTGGTTGTACACACACTGGTCAAAAGTTTGAATGCTGTGATGGAGCTTTACTTCTAAATAATGACAGTGCTATAGAGATAATTGGCCAAAGTGCATGGTGCGCTCTCTTACACTCAACAAGTGAAACACAGTCAAATCATCTGAGAACCACTGGTTTAGAGGATATAGAGCTAACAAATCTGGTTGCCATTGTAATGATAAATAACCTAATTTTTTCACTGAATTAAAGAAGCTTACTTATGCAGCATGGTCTCTGTCAAACACTGTGATTTGTTGTCATCACATAATTATTATTTTTTGAATATTGAAAATCGTAGATATTTTAAAATCCTCTCACAAATTAAAGGATTAATTCCATGGATCACAAAATATTTCCCACTGATCTTGCTTTTGATCACTAAGATAACCTCAGTCTTCTGTGCATTTATGAAACTAGGGAACAGAATGAACTTTTTTTCTGGCACATGTAAACTTACTTGAATGTACGATTCTTATGGCATGTTTGTGCTGATTTCAAATAATAGTGTTAACCAATATTTTGCATCGCCTACAGTTTTTGAGTAATTGACATTTTTATGGTATCAAAAAACTTCTCTTAACGTATCCGAGAGTCATACACTTTGAAATGAATTTGTGAGTACGTAATGACTAATATGGCTTAGCTAATGGATTACCTATTATGCTCCCATTGTAGCTATACCAAAATCCTCATGTAATAATGTTTCAAAAAAAATGGCATATGGTGAGTTGGTGACATGAGCAGTGTGCAGTAATTCTAGAAAAAAATGTACGCTTGTTACAAGAAAAGGGATGCCAATGGAAACAGTTTGACTTCAAATTTAAAATCAGCACATACTAATAAAAAGTGAAAATGGCACAATTAACAAAACCATTGTTGACTATATGTTAGTTATATTGAGCAATGTGCAGTGTACTTTCTGCAAAATAAGGTATGGCTGTTACAAAAAAAATTGAGGGTGATGGACACTTTCTGACTTCATATTTGGAATCTGCGCATATGAATGTATTAGAAAGAGCTAAAATTGTTCATGTGCCAAAATCATTGTTGACTAGTGTTAGTGAAAGTTGTTTGTCAACAATACAGTGAAACTTTATCTACTCTATACAGGTTCAATCATACAATCCCCGCACATACTTTGGAGAGCACCAAGTTCTAGTGTGGATTGCACCGCAGGATGCTACTGTGGTATACTTCCCCATAGTCCCAACTAGACTGGGAGAGATCAGCGTCACTGTGAAAGCACATGCACTCATTGCAAGGGACCAGGTCACACGGTTATTGAGAGTAGAGCCAGATGGAGTTCCTCAATTTAGACACTCTGCCGTGCTTCTCGACCTCAGCAATAGGGCATATGTCTTCCAGTTCATGCATGTCAATATATCTGAGACACCTATCATTCCATATGAATATGACCGGTACTATGTGTATGGGTCCAACAAAGCTGTCATCTCTGTTGTGGGAGACATTGTTGGCCCAGCATTTCCAACCCTGCCTGTCAACTCAACCTCAGTCCTCAGCCTTCCTATGGTAAGGAGAGATTATTAATATTAGATTCTTTTTCTTCTACATGTATTCATGTTTATTTTGTTTAAAGGTAAAATTTGAACAAACTGGTTTTACAAGGTCAACTACTCAAACATTTTGTCATTATTTTGTCCATAGGACTGTGCTGAACAGAACATGTTTGGATTTGCTGCAAGTGTGTACACTGCAATGTACATGCGACTGACAAATCAAGACCACCGCCGCATCAATAAGGAAGCTTTTCACCAGATGAACCTTGCCTACCAACGGCAGCTGTCCTTCCAGCAGCCTGATGGATCATTTTCTTTCTTCCGATCAGACTGGAACAATTCTGAGTCGAGTGTGTGGCTAACAGCATATATTGCAAGAGTTTTTCAAGAAGCCTCATTCAATGAGTGGGAAAACTACCTCTACATTGACCCAGAGGTCATTTCAAGAGCAGTTGGCTGGCTACTGCAATTTCAGAATGATGATGGGGCCTTCATGGAGGTGGCCCCTTGGTTTGCTGACAGGAAAGTCAATTCAACACTCAACTGGCCACGGGACCACATTAGGTTTAGAAACATTTCCCTGACTGCACATGTATTGGTGACACTTCAACAAGCTAAAAACCTGCCAGGAGAGGTTGGGCCAAGAGTCTCTTGGGCCAAGGCAAGAGCCATGCACTGGCTAGAAGTCAACCTCAATTTGCTGGATGCATTTGGAAGGTAGGCATACACTCATTAAATGTTTCAGTCATTTAAATGAAGCTACTGTTAACCTGCTACCCTGAAATTGAATTGTGGTGATTGTAAACCTGATGCAGTGATACAATACATGGTGCAATCCCTCAAATTAATTTAAAAAAAATAATTGCCAGATAGGCTATTTTTATTCTGTTAACCCTAGGACGGTGACATGCAAGAAGTTCTTCCTCCGGTGATGTGGGCACTTTTTGTGACCAAGTCACAATTTTTGTTATAACGTGGAAAATATAGCACATGTGGACTTCACCTTTGAAACAATCTTGGGTTGATTCATTATACGATGAATGGCATTTAGTTTGTAATTTCTGAGCAGATAGTACTATCGTTAAAAAAATCAATTATGCACTGATGCGTATTTGGGGCCATAATGCCTAGGCGGAACCAGTTTCCTTTTGAAAGTCCAAAACCAGAGCTGGCTTCATGAATTACTAAGCTTTCCAGAGGGGGTACCTGAGCTTATCAGTACTGATAAGCTCAGGTCCCCCCTCTGTAAATCAGGAATTGATGGAATGCAGTCTTGACCTCAACTAGAATCGGTACATAATTATTTTTTTCGTGATCGTGCTATTTACTCTAAAAATTTCAACTAATGCCATTAATTACAAAAGGAATCAAACTAAGATGTCCTAAAAGATGAAGCTCAGATGTGGTAGATTTTCAATGTTATAGCGAAAATAGTGGCGTTGGTCACAAAAAGTGTCCACGTCACCGTCCCAGGGTTAAGGCTGTTTCACTTTGGAAAATGAGTGAGTGGGTGGCAAATAGGTGATGGAAGGACACATGCTACTAGGCTTGAAATGCTCCGGCACACTTTTTCACAGAAACTTTTGAACACCCTGTACTCTTAATATTATGTTAATGGCATATGATTTGTTAATCTTATAATGTGATGAACACTCTTTCCCACAGCCCATATGAGGCAGCCATAGTATCGTACGCCCTCCTGATCAGCAAGAGTGCAAAGGGTGATGAAGCTTTTGGAATCCTTGCCAAGCACGCTCGGCGTGAGGGTGGATACATCTACTGGGGAGATGATGCAGTGCCACTCCCTTCCTTTAAGCTGGAGAATAACAAGCCCTTCCTTCTTCCAAGACTCCCATTCAATCATGACTCTGCCAATGTGGAAACTACTGCCTATGCTCTTATGGTTTACAATCTGCGACAAGAGATGTTTATTGATCCCATAGTCAAGTGGCTGAACAGTCAAAGATTGCATGATGGTGGGTGGTCATCTACCCAAGACACTGCAGCAGCCATGCGGGGATTGATTGATTACACTGTACGGTCACGTATTCGAGATGTCACGACCCTGACTGTCAGCATTGAATCAGTTGCACTTCCTGGAGTGATCAAGACCATCCACATAGACCAGAATAACTTGGCACAGAGGCAAATTTTGGAGATACCTGGTGCTTGGGGAACAGTTAAAGTTGAGGCAAAAGGAGCAGGTTATGCTATCCTGCAGATGAGCTCACAGTACAATGTAGATAAGAATGTATTTATGACACCACCTCCAGTTCCTGCATTCCAGCTGGATACTAGGGCCAGTTTTTACGGGAGAAACGCATCACACATTCTCTACAGAAGTTGCCAAAAGTAAGTTTGGAGGCTGAGTGGGGATTTTAGCGTGCTGATAAGATGTTTGAGAGGGGCATGATATTGTGTATTGGCGGGTGGGGGGAGTCCCAATTGAAAGTGCTGGATTTTCAGTACAAATTGAAGCATGCAGCATTCATAGCCAAAAGTCCTTCAATGAGGGAATAATAATACAATCATGTTATTGTTTTGTGGCATAGGAAATACCTAACAAATTAGACCAGATAATTACACAAAAAGAAACATAATAGATGTTTTATTTTTTCCAAGGTGGATTCATTTGAATGAGAGCGACCGATCAGGAATGGCAGTGCTTGAAGTGAGCATTCCCACTGGCTATTATATGCAGCAGCAACGGCTGGATAAGTATGTACTGTCCAATAGGGTTCGGAACTTGCGTCGTGCCAGATATACTGAGCAAAAGGTCTTCTTCTACTTTGATTATGTGAGTACCGGTACCTCAATGTCTCTTACCACTCTTCTGCTGCTTTCTCCACCTGCCCTATTGCATTTGGACCAACTCGTCATGATGGCTTGATATTATTCTGTATGTTTGGATGGGAAGATTCATATGGGTTACAGTGTGTTACATGCCTTCATATATTCACTGATACCAAATGGCGCCACACAAATATAATTCTGTGTCAATGTATGGCATGTCTGTAACATGAGGAGACGCCTTCTGGAACCTCTTTCCATCTTGTTGTAGGGGCACCAGGGAGTAATGATTTTTTGTACCTCCATTTCAGCTTGACCAAGACCACATTTGTGTCAACTTCACTGTGGAACGATGGTACCCTGTTGCCAACATGACACGGTACCTTCCTATAAAGGTGTACGATTATTATGCACCAGGTGAATATCAGGTTTATTCTCTTCTTGTGATGCCTTGAGCACATTTTACTGCAACAATGACAACCAAACTTTTATACTTTGCAGAACGCTTCAAGGAGATTATATTTGATGCATTTGACACGTACTCACTGGACATCTGTCAAGTGTGTGGCAGCTACCAGTGTCCATACTGCCCCATCTACAACCGAGCCCACCCAAGGGAGAGTTTAAGCCCCCTCTTTCTTCTCCTCTCAAGTGCAGTTCTTTGTGCTCTCAGGTATGGGTTCGCTCACTTTTGAATCAGCACATGGCAGCTCAGGACTTACAGAGAAGTGACAAGTTTTTACCACAACAATGGGAGCGACCAGGGCCAAACTGTGTGAGAGAGACCAAAAGAACCGGAAGCACATTGCCAGTATATGCCATATTTGGGATAGACCCTTGGATACAAAGAGGGGGTTGTGTTCAGAAGACTCTTGTGCTTCCACGAATAGACAACATGATCCATATCTGTACATAATGAAGGACCAAAAAAATGCACTTTTTGAAACTTGTATACCCCAAACTCCTCCCCACCCTGTTATGTTGGAAGCTCCTTTTTTTTTTTTTTTACAAAAAACAATCATGTTTTGTAATTTTTTAAGTTTACAATTTGTATACCTTGCCTTCTAAGATTGGATAAGTGAATCTCATGCTGAGCCAAGTGCCACTGCCAATTTCTTTTTGCACAGTGATTGGTGTGTCAGGGAGAGGTTTTTTAAAGAATACCCGTTGTGAACACACCTGCACCCCCACCCCTTCTTGTTTTTAATTCCTAAGGTGAATGGTACGGTACTTATGCCTAATTTTAAGGTTAGTTGGTACAAAAAATTGCTGGAATGGACACCAGAATAGCCAACCATTTAACTGGTGCACGACTGAACTGAATTTGATTGTTCTTTTTCTTCTGCTTTTACTAGAATTATGTTTCATACGGTTTGAAATGATTCATCCTCCAACTTGCACTTAGTGCATGTATTGATTGTGAGCAGATTCTCTGGTTTGTAAAAGAAATTAAGTGCCCATCAACTGGAACCATTAAACTTATTCCAGTTTTAGGATGAATCACATCAATAATTACTTAATGGCACCAAACCAGATTTATACATGATATTGTGTTATTTGCTGACTCTTTGCCTAAACAATCTTTGACTGTGTTTGCAACGGGTTTCATTTTTGCTCAAGGTTGATTTTTTGTTTATCATCTCATGTGCATAGTGATTCTTTTAGAGATTAATCTTGTGCAGCCTCCCTGCTCAGAAAAGTAAATAGAAAATGATCTTCTGAAAAGAAGGCGAGAAAAAGTAGGGCAGCTGAAATATGGCAGCTCCTAGCCAATCAAAATGAAATCTTCGAAGGCACGTGGAAAATATGTAAAGATTTAAAGGTCGGAAACGACAGCGAAAGGAATTGTATAAAATTATTTTTGTGTGAGAAAAGGTATTATGTGAAAAGAAATAAGTAATCCATCCTTAATTGGTGGGAATCTGCACTTTTTTTTACTAAATCAATATGGGGAAAGTCAGATGTGTACCTTGAAGTGGAGCAATAATGGTGGAAGTTGAGAAGAGAATGCGAATCTCTTTTTTTTTAATGATCTGTACCAATTATTTGGAGAGTCTGTGTGAATACGAAGTGTGACTTTGTTTTTTTTATATATATAATTGTTCTCAAGTATGTGTGTTTTACACGATCCATTAAGCCGTCCACAGAAATGTTGGCCATGGTGCCATTAAGTCTTGCTGTCACCCTCATTTTTCTTTCTACGGCACATTAAAATACCTCAAGACATTTGTGTTAACAGCATCCAAACAGATCTTGTTTATCCATAGTCGTGTAGTTTGTAACAGGCATTCCATGGGTTTACCGCAAATAAAAAAATAATGAATGAATCTCAACGACAAAATTGGAACTGGGCTTTTGCTCTAAGGGCAAATACGAAAAGATATCCTGTTGACATTTGCTAATGAGATAATTTATATTTCGTAGAAGTTACTGTAGGGTTGTATAGCTCTTTTCAGACAAAGATCAATAAAGTGTACTTTCTAACAATGGTTGGTTTCTCTATTATGCTTAGTAACCACAGGGATGGTAACCATGGATGTAACCAATTAGGCCAAGGACATAAATTGTTCCAGAAGTGTTGCATGATAGAAATTCAGTCTTTTTACAAGTGCTGATGTCTACTCGGAATGAAAGCATGGATGAGAAAATCCACATTTTCAATGGCTTAGTAAGTGTGACTAGAAGTTACATTGAATAATACCTCAACAAAACTATTGTTAAGTTATATTCATCAGCCTGGAGAATTCCATTTTTTTTGTATTTATTTTGTTTCATTGTCATGAGTACTGTCCATGTAGATTGTGACTAATACATGTCTAAATTACCTTGTAATGAATCTGATTCTAGGTAAAATCTACAGAGAAAAAGTTAAATCAACTGAAGGTTCATTTGTCTAAAGAGTCAAATGCTGTGAACCAAAATCATGAAGAAGTTGCGTGTGAATGCAATGGGGAACAACAACTACAGCAAGGGGTGGTTGGTCAGGCTGCTCTTTTTAAGGAATTTAACAATGCATGTAGAGAAAGAATCCAAGTCATTGAGCAGTCATGCAGTCCGATTGCCCAGGATAGACTTGTCCTTGCCTATCAAGAGTGGGTCAAGGACTTGGAGGAGCAGAATGAGCTGCTGTTGACTAACCTGGAGGACATTCAGAGGATGTCTGAATTACAAGTGCAGCAACTACTGGGGCAGGTAGGGAAGGAAGAGGCTCTCTCTGGTGCCTACAGGAAGAGGGTACAGGCGTTGGAAGTGGAAAGCAAACATCTCAAGGAGGAATGGCAGAGGTGTCAGGTAGGGCTTGGGTAGGGTGCAGAGCAAGTGGCCTTTTTCTATACACATTCCCACATCATGATGCCCTACGTGGTGGTTGTTGTGGGTTAAGATGAATGACTGTGCTTTGTCATATGAATGGGATTGATGCTGGCAAACCTTTTGAAGTTTAAAATAATATTACACACAATTCAGGTGGAAAGGAAGGATATGAGCCAGATGCTTAGGAGCAAAGGAGATGTGGTCCATGATCTGCATCTGATCTTGAACCGCCTAAAGACCATCCTGACCACAGGGCACTGGGACTTTGATGACCTCCAGTTCAGAACCCTTTCAGAGCATCAGATAGCGGAATTGAGAGACCACACTCGCAGGTGGGAATTAGATTCTTCGAGATAACTTCATACAAAATTTAACATTCCTACAGTTCTCTTTCTTGCAGGAGATCCCTCAGGCGTGATAATGATTGGGAAGAGATGCAGCTGGCACTAGCGGACAGGGACCAGAAAGGGAAAAAACTGGAAAGAGAGATGCAACAGATCTGGAAGATTAAAGATGAGCAAGCGAAGATTCTAATTGAGAAGGAGACGTGAGGCTTTTAAAATTAACCTGCATTGTATCATTTAGGTCATATTTCACCATGAAGCAGATTATCTACCCAGGATTTAACGAATGCTATCCATTCTGTATGAATTGGTGCCGACGATGAACAGCATCCATTAAAAATTCTGGTTATATCATCTGTGTTGACTGTTCAACCTAGCAATAAATTATAATTTATTATTTTTTTGAAATTTTGTTTACACTGTATGTCTAAAAATATGACCTAACATTGAAATTCTCATTAGGGGTCATAACTTAATCAGCATTATAATTATTTCCTTCATTCAGTGAAATCAAAAGGCTGCAATCCGAGTTGATGACTCTCAGTGATGACATCAGTGTGAAGGCCTCTCACATCACCAGGCATCTCAAATGTATCCAGAACCTGAAACTGGCCCTGGCAAAGAAGATGACAGAGGTACTATTAATAATCTTTGAGCAATGAGCATCAAGGACCTAAAATTGCCATACATCGAAACGTACAGAACAAAAAAAAAAGCATTGCAATTGGAGACATTCAGAATGTGCAATTATCATTTTTTAGACAATTTTGTTGTGAAGAAATCTCAGTTATGTTTGCAAAGAGTCATGAACAAAATAACAACTACAAATGTTACGGGTAGCTATATACCTCATTGGAGAGTTTCCCTGTTACCAAGAGCTCTTGCTTGTACTGATTAAAATGCTGTGAAATATGGAATGAAGGGAAGTAATATGGGCGGATAGCTATTCGTGTTATCATTCCAAGGCCCTAAGACACTTAGGCTTACAGGCTGTCTGAGTTATGCAAAGATCTGTTTTCTGTAATCAGGATCATTGGTTACCCTGTGATAGGTCCATGGCCTCTTGGGGATTCTCATCCATATCTTGAATTAATATATTGATGTGCTGCTACAACTGGGTTTTGGTCATAAGAGGAAATAGGAGAATTCAGAAAACCCAAGAGAATGCATGACCTATCATACCTCTTTTCCACATGAGAAAATCCATTTGTCTGATTCAGGAACCAAACACATGATCTCAGATGTGTAACAATGGTGTACTAACCTCTATTGTATTGATGAAGCCCTTTATCCCTCTTTAATCAGTACAATTCCTTGCATGTTCTTCAGCCTCAAACTGATACAAATCTGGTGGAGGATGTGATGAATAAGGTCCATCACATGGAGAAGGAATTTCAGAATGTTGGCAAACAAGTTTCCAGGACCCGTTCTGTGTTTCATATGAAAGAACAGTGTGCCCAAACCCAAGAACAGGTACAGTACAATATTGGTGACGATTGGTGATATGTCATATTTTAAGCAAACGTTCTCTATGTCCAGTGCACCTACATGCTGGGATATCCCTCATCCTTACATATTCCAAACAGAAAACTTAAATATACCTAAATATGACACTTAAATAGGACAATAAGTATAGCTATGTACGTAAATGCATGCACATTTTTAAAAAAAGCAGATTACAACCAAGCTTTTTGCAAGGCAGGTCGTGTTTACAACTTTTTCCATAGAACAACATTGAGGCACCAATATTACAGTCATTTTTAGATAGTGTTCTGCAATTATACTGTATACTGCGTCAAGTTTGATAATAAAAATTAGACATACTGAATTTTTAGTTAGTAGTTTCCCAAGATTGTAACTAAATAATTTTGACCTACAGTATTCCTTAACTGGCTAAATCATAGTATGATAGATGTCAGTCTATGAATGGGGATTTGTTTCTGAGAACATAAGTCTAATCTGTACATAACTCAGATCCCTGATGAACAGTGCACATACAGTAATAATAATAGCCAGTAGTGTAAAGATTCTGTGCCAACAAACTGCTTATGCCACGCAGGTATATTTACATGCGTGGAAGGTAGTTCCCAAATAATTTATTAATGACACAGTATTTATGTTGAACTTGGTGTCTGTCAGTCACCATAAGTAGAAGTGATTGAGAATGGAGGGATAATTACAAGTTATCCTTATGGGGAGACATTGGAGTATGGACCGCCGTAAGTCAGGTTAGGTTGTTAGTAAACTGGGGACTTCCTGTATTCCCTTTACAGCAGGTCATCCAGCTCCATTGAGGATGAATAATTAGTTCAGTGATACTCCTGATGATACTTAGCATTACTCTTTTGCAGTTGAAAATGACTAGGATGAAACTGCACGAGGCCCATTCTCATGGTCATCGCCGTGACCAAAAACTTGAAAAGTGTCAAGAGCAGGTTAAGACATTGACGGAATCTCTCCGGCGGCTAATGTGTAAGATTGACGTGTCCCGATGCAAGTGCAAAGTGTCTCCAAGCAAAAATGCTATTAAAGCTGAGATGAAAGGGCTCAAAATGGACTTGGATAAAATCTGGAAGAAAATTATGGAGAATCGCCAAAGCAAGGAGGAGTCTAGGGGAGACAGACCCACAACCTTAGCACAACTCACGGCCAGACATGAACGTCAAAAGGAAGAGGTAAGGTGGTTGATGTAATCCTTGTAATTATTCTAACTTAATAGAAGTAAAGCTTAATTCCATGCAGAACTTCAAATAATATGTTCACACTTAAAAGGATAGCAAACTTTCAAATCAGTATCAAGCACCAAGCTAGTGCGCCCTAATTTGTTGAAAATGGTGGCAGTTTATTAAAAATTAATATAAGTAAGAAACACTTATTAGTCAATATAAGTGGTTCAGCCTTTGCATATGTGTTGAGTGTCTAGATGGGAATATGCCTTGACCGTCATGTTGCAATGGGATCAAGTGGATGGGGGAGGTGTTTCACTGCACAGCTGCCAATAATGATTTTTATCAGACCTGATCATATGAATATTTCCCTTAATATTCCATTTTCAAATATTCTGAAGTCATCTAAATCCAAAATTCTAATTTTGCGTTTTTTTATTACAGTTTGCCAGGAGGATGAGCGCATTGCAAAAGGCCAAAGAGTCTCTAGTGACAAAAATGCGGCACCTGTAGTTCCCCAAGTGACCATCTCTTCATCAATTAATTATACTTGGGGGTGCCTATGTATCAATCTTGTCCCCATGAACATCATGTCACACTGACCCAGACTACGCTGATTTGTGCCACTAAGTTCTTTACACTCTGTGTAATGGAGAAATATACCACTATTTTATTTCACTTTGTTTGTATTATTTAAAACTCAGCATGTTGACTGGTGTGTGCTGAATGCATCATGGCTGAGACAGGTTATTTTATTTCCTAACTTACAATGCAGTATTTTTACGGCACAGAAAATTGTGTATCAATTACAGGTACCGGTGCAGTCTGTGGACAAGATTCCTCTCTGCAAGTTCTAAAGCATTTTGGCAGAGGGAATGGCATGTAGGAATAATTGGCATGTTGTTTCCCAATAATAGAGAAATTGGCATTACCCTGCGGCACCTTTTCACCCAATAAGTCAATCACACCTTGTCCATGAGTCACGACTTTTCACCTCTCTACTCACACATGCTACCCACACATCCACTCTGCTATTTTCAGGAATGGATGGTAACGATACAGTAGTCTGCTTTGTCGAAATATTCACATCAAAATTTCCAACACGTATTACAACATCATAAGTTACATCTGGAAGATACAGAGCATTGACTGGTTGTGTCCAATTTGCTGAGGCACTGTAATTAACAATCTGACAGTGCAAATTTAACACTACACTTGGGATTAACCACGAAACCATTGGGTCATGGACACTTGGTCTGGGTTTTTGCACTAAAATTTCCCGGAAAGAGTGAAGGTCCACAACCGTATCTTGATACATGCGAAACATATATGCTGGGTTGTGACAACAATGCACTGGAGGTATAACTTTGGTTTGTAGAATCTCCTGTTGAGTTTCTTCAGGCAAGTGTGCAATGCCCCCAACCTCAGGCGCAGCATTAGGATATCCTACAGAGTCTGACTCTCTTGGTGTCATCCACGATTTGTAGTGTACCTCTCGACCAGGCAACAATGACAATGGTTTGTATGGTGACACATGTGCACCTATGCCGTATGGAAACAGTTCAATTAACGTTGCATTAGGTGGTAAAAATATGCTTAAAGCAAGGGCAGCACCATGCATCCCAATCATCATTTTTGATGCAGCAACAGAGGCAACAAGTTCAGATATCTTGCCCTCTGACTCCAGTTTGATGACTCCATCATGATTAGGATATGCCTTTTGCACCACTTCCAAAACTTGGTCCTCATTTAAAATTCGTCGGTTGTGCAAACGTTGCACAAATGATATTTTCCCCCCCTCACTTGGTGCAATTCCCAATTTGGATAGAACAAACCTGGTGAAACGTTTCAAGTCACCTGCATGAATCCGTACGTCCTCTATGGGGCCATGCACACTCCCAAATCCATACTGGTACACAATGCTACGGACACTAAGACCAGTCTGCAAATGTCTGAAGCACACTGGGGCTTTCACCTGATGCAGGAAAAGTGGTTTGCTTCTTGAGAAATGTCCGTAGAGCTCAAAATACTGCCCTGGTGGCTGTTCATCTGCAACAACAAGCGTGTAAGTGCTTCCCAGTTCTTCATACGCAAAAAACAGTGGCATTAGATCGTCATGTAGGGCATGAAGTATATTGTCAGATTTGAACCTCCACATGAGAAAAACAGGATCATCGTAATAGTCAAACTGCATAGTAGATGAGGCATGTGATGGCAGGGTCACTAGTGGCACGTCCATTGCCGTGTGATTTGCAACGGAGGAGAGCGGAATCCTGTTGAGCAAATCTGGGTGCGGCAGAGACAGAGTGGAGTCCATGGAGAGGAACATTGCAAATGCCCGTGACTCGGGTAAGTAGCAGAGGTTGTGGAATCGGCATGACGTGACCACACCTTCCCTGCACCAAACAGATGAGGTGACGGTCAGGCTGGACTCCCGTTCCGACGGCCAGAGCACACCGCAGAGAATGGCGCATGCTAAGGCCAGGAAGCAGACCCGCCACATTCGTCCGTCGGTCGCCTACCTCTGCCCAACTGACAATCATGCAGCCATGCAGGCAGGACACCCACGGGGACACCGGTCATCAGCTGATGGGACGCAGGGTGCGTTCAGAACTTACTCGCTCTGGAACGTGGTGAGACGCGATTTGCAATAGCCGCGCTGTTAGCAAGCTGTTAGTATCAATTTCCTGACCATTGATACCATACCAGGAAGAAGAGGACCATACCACTCACAGAGTATAATATAACGATACCACTGTTCCTTGGACCATACGACGTAAATGTGCGCTACTTGACTTGCTCTACGTCCCATCGCGCGCAGCGACCGGGTGACGACGTTATTTTTTGAATGGACGCGACGTGAACGGGCTCGTGCCGGCGAGCAGCGGTTGGCTGGCGGTGGTTGGCACTTGGCCGGTTGCAGGTTCTGTCTTGTCCAGCGCGGGTACCGCACGCTGTCCGCTGACTAGTGACTATACTGTCAGTGATGGCGCATAAACGGCTGGAGAAGGACGTGCAGGAACTGGGGGACCTGTGCGAGAAGGCGGCCAGGGATCCGGGAGGGAGGGAGTCCCTCTCTGGAGCCACCGGGGCAGTGCTCGACAGGCTGGAGAAGTACTTCGACTCGCCCCTCACCCCATACGAGCAAGGTCACTTGGCCTCGCCATAAGGATCTTTCATTGCTTTTGAAATGCAGGAGAGAGTTGTAAGGTACACTAATTCCTTGTTCACTACTTACAGGATGGAGCTTAACCTTAGTCGTGGGCTCGGAGCGAGGAGGATTGTTGCACTTCCTGCAGGTGACCCGGGAGTGGGGAGGACAGCTGAAGGATGCGCAGGAGAAGGTGCTGCAGTTCCTCCTGGGGCAGTGGACACTGGGCCACCAGAGGCACCTCGCTCAGTACGCACCCGATATAAAGGTTACTGACACTATTCCTAGCCGATGGCTTTTGAAATACCAGGGGTAAAATTGGATAGACATATGATTTGGCTGGAATCTGTGTTACTACCTTTGATTGCAAATATTATGGGAATTGGGGAGGGAAACATTTGCAAACATACACAAACCTTTTCCGAATTCTTTTGGAAGGTCTTAAAATCATCTGATCAATGTCGATGGCGCTGGTCAGAGTTAGGAGAGCCAGTGTTCCTGGACACATTGTTGTAAATGCAGGAAATATTTGACCAAGTGAAGGTCTCTGGAGCAAGGATTTAAAACCCCCAACCTCCCACTTGGCTGGCCACCAAACAGTCTGCTTACCAGATGTCCTTATTATTAGGTGTCAAAAAAATAATAATAACAATAATAAAGGAATGTGTGATATACCCCCAGTTGGGGGTGAAAGCACTACCCCAGTTATTATATTATTATTATTATTATTATTATTATGATTATTATTATTATTATTATTATTATTAGGTGTCGTGTACCAAACAGCAGTCTTGTATTGTCATTTCTTCCATTACCATCAATTATTTGGTGCAATTGCTATTTTTTCCAGGTGAGGTGTATGGATCTGGTTCTCAATGCAAAAACAGCAAAGGTTCGCAGCCTATCTCTGCAACTTCTGCACAAACTGTTTGGGCTCTGCCCTGGAGAAGAAGGGGCCAAGAAACTGAGGGTACCAGAGATCATTTACAACCTCCTTCAGTTGGTTCTCAGGAGTACACTTCCACCTACTACAGGTTGTACTTAACTGTTCTCTGTTATGTAAAAGATAGAAAAATGATATACAGTACATTTTTATAAGTGCAGGACTTCTTTTTCCTGCCTCACATTTGCCACATCCTTTTCTACCTTATTTTCATTTGAGTAGGTGTCCTTTTCCTATGAAATCGATCTTCACTTGCTTACTACTTTAGTTCCTTCACTTGCTTTCATACGAGGGGCATTCATAAAGTTCGTACCATCGCCTTGAAGGAATAGAGAGAAAGGGTTCAAATTGCACACATACATTAGTCCTTCTTTTCTCTGTTTGAACCCCGCAGAGCCACACATTTGTGCCAGCGATGCACGACCCATAGGACACAATCATTGTTGAAATTGACATGTTGTGCTCCCAAGCCGGTCATGGGAGAAACAAAAGTGCCCCCCACCATGGACAACAACAGAGGTTGAAAACATTTTTCAAGCACAACGTGTCACCTTCGACGATGATTGTGTCCTACATGTCGTCCATCGCTGGTACAAATATGTGCCTCTGCAGGGTTCAAATAGAGAGAAGGACTAATGCATGTGTGCAATTTGAACCGTTTCTCTCTTTTCCTTCAAAGCGAAGGTACAAACTTTATGAATGTCCCTCATATGGTCTGCCTCTTTAAAATGTTCTCGCAGGCTTCTCCATCTGTATGGGGATTAGCACAACTTTTATTCATTAATTGTATGAATTTGTTTACTGAGGTTAATTTCTTGTGCATCCACACCATCTGGAGTTTGGCACTGTTATTTATTTACATTGCAATATGATTCCAAAACTAAAGCTGACGCACTGTGAGAATCACTGACTAATTTGAACTGTTGGTATGTGACGAAGGATTTATTATCCTCAGGAGTAACGTAATCAGCATGTATGAAGGGGAAACCCTTCACATTGTGTGGGATACTGTTTTGGAGAAATATTTGGCAGAAGTTCTGTTTTCAAGGAAACTTAATGTGGATTTTTCTGGAGTATGATTCTGCTTCAGCAGAGAACACCCATGGAATGGACTCTTTCATCATTGGCCAGTCCAGCTCATGTTGACATTTTGTTCATGCTTGCCTGGATTTTCTGTAATTTTTTCCTCCCTGACCAGAGAGCTAACAATGCACAATGCTGTCACTAAGAAAGGTGTAGGAGAGAGATATTTCCCAGATAAACATCCTGGGAGTCCCAGTTTTCTGGTTTCATTTATGCCTACATGAGGATGGTGCTAATTTCCTAATTAAACACGTAAATCAGTAAATCAGTAAACCAGTTTAGTTTCTTCTGCCAGTCAAAATGATAAAGACCAGCACTTGAAGACAGATTTATGACAATCTATATTATTAATACCCTACTGTTCCTGATACGCCTCCCGCACCGTAGGGCCTACAGCATTGGTAGGTGTGTCAAAATTTTACCTGAATTTTCTACAATTGCAAACCACTTTCGATTTTTGGAAATCGTGCCAAGGGACTTTGTCAAACTAAAAAACTACGACGAATACAACAGTTCCACGGAATTCCCAATTCCTCCGTTCAGGGCACCACCTGCTTGATCGCGACTTGCTTACTTCTGCACTTTATTCTTTAATTGTCACTGCCATACTGATCATGGCTTTTGCCAAATCAACCAGGTCACTAGTTGTGTTTTATTTCCAAACATAATGTTCCATATTTTTAAAACCATCCAGGTGCAATATTTCGTGGGTGGAGTTGACTAGGTGTCCCTTCATTGACAAGGTCTAACAGCCATTTAAAAAAATTCTGCCTGACAATTAGGGGGCCTCATTAATTGACCTACAATTTTGTGCGCTTTGAAATACGTATTTCTGTGCAAAAAAGGGGGGAGTGGTCGGTTTTTCGCACTTTTGTCAGGTTTTGAGTACATCAAGAATTGTGCCTGACAGCTTGAGTATTTTTGCTTTTCTAATATTGTAAGATTAAGAGCGCGCTCTAGGCTACGCTATTCATTGTTGCGGGTAGCCCGTCGCGGGCCGGCCCGTGAGTTTGACACTTCTTCCTCTCGCTGTCACGGCCGCAAATATGGAGGTATCGGATTGAAACTGGAGTATATGGACGCGAAAGAGTTGCACTTTGAGATGGTGCCCTTATTTTTCTCCTGGGGCGATGTTTGCGGCCGCCGCGGCCAGATACAGTTTTTTATTTTGACCCGCAATAACTTCTTTCCATGTTGGTACCAGTGAAATTCGAGAGCATCACGACCTTTGTACGGCGAATTACCGTAAGTGTGTGAAAGGGCACGAGTGTGGCAGTCTTGGTTTGGCCAAACTTTGGTATCGAAAATACCCCCCT
>JYFJ02000986.1:0-97186 GCA_000934665.2 Catajapyx aquilonaris | reverse complement strand
CTTGACCCTACTCTCTGCCCGGTCCAAGTTGTATGAGCAAAGTCGTTGTTGTCATTTCTAAGTTACGGTACGGTATCGGTACCGCTGGGTAATCGGTCGGTCCGCAGGGATCTGTACCACCAACCTTTTACCAAGTGGTAGCCGTATAAGACCTTCTAATCAGTTATACGATCAGGTCCGCAGGGATCTGTACCACCTGGTCGTATACTGCATTGGTGGCTGTCCGTACCCACAGACGAAGTGGACGAAGTGCTTCCCTCTCACCAGCCATACCAGGCTGGCGGAAGCCCGGACCAGGTCCGGTCAAGTGACATACTGGCCGCACCCTCCCGTGTGAACAACTGTCCGTAAACCTGGCGTCACACTTGTGAGGACCGAAAACCTTACGAGGACTTTTTTCAGGCCTTCATAAGGTACACAGTCCTCACAAGGATGGCGGAAAATCAAACCAAGACCTCCTTTTTACTGTGAAAAAATAGGTCACCAAAATATCGTGTGTTTTTTGTAGGTTAGGTTAGGTTAGGTTAGGTTAGGTTAGGTTAGTTTCAAATTTTTATTTTTGCCAGACCCTCACAAGGATAGCACATTATAACATGGGTGTGCGTGTGTGTGTGTATTGTTGTAAGTGTGTGTGTCGTGACCCTTCAGGGCTTCCGTAGGTTTTGCCTGGAAACACCGACTTAGAACTCGGAATTTGAAAAATGCAATTTTGTAATACGAATTTATAAAATAGCCTATAGCCACAGGAGGTTTCAGGGCATGTTGAGAAAATTTCATTGTTGTTACGACAATGCTAGAAAGGGGTCAAATTTCTGAATTGCTGCAATGAGAACCAGAAGGAGTTAAGTCAATTTTTTCCATTTTTCAGGAGAACAGTTTGAAAGATTCAACTTTCACATATTGTTTGACGTACCTTTCGTTGACATTAGAGTCTCAGTCATTTTTGTGTGATATCACTACGATTGTAAGTTAATGTAATGTAAATGAATGACCCAGAATGGAAAGGGCATAAGTCCACCTTTTGGTCAAAATGACTTTTTCGCGGAAGGAAACTCTTCAGCATGGAGGGCATAAGATCCAGTATGAGAGGGAGCGAAAGTCCCCACCCATATGCTATATTTTAGCATGTCAGAATTGCCTCCAGAATGGCAAAGGGGGAAGATCTAGACTTACACCTTTTCCATGCTGAAATTGCTGCTTCGGAATGAAAATGCACTTTGTCCATCGTGTCATTATCCGGTAAATACCTACATGTATTCAGGAAAATGTTGAAGTAAAGGGACGGGACTTACGTCCCTATAACATAAGTAACACAAAATAATGTATTATTTTGTGTTACTTATGTTATCATGTGACAGAACGGCACAGATTTTCTCATCCTGCCATCTTTCAGAATGAAAGGGACGTAAGTCCCGTCCCTTTAAATCGCTCTCACGCATCTGTCATGACGCGTTTTCCACCGAACTCTGCTCAACATGATGCCAATGTCGACTAAGATCAACATTCCCGCGAGTCCGACCACCTTGACGAATTTACAATGCCGCATTAAAGTTTTTTGTCTCCCCTGTAAAATTTTGTCTCATGGACTTATGCCCTTTCCATTCTGGGTCATTCAAATATGGAGTATCTAGTGACTACACTGCAGGAGAAAAAAATAATAATATCCGTCTTGGACTTAGCAACTTCTGGCTTGTAGAAATTTTAATTTTAATTTTTAACCACTTAAATGAGGAAATGCAGGGAAATAATATCTCCTAAATTCATTTTAGTCCCTTTATTAGGCCTGACGCCGGTCCATTACTACATAGTTCTAACTCCACTTTTGATGAAGCGGAGATATTTGAATCCAAAGTTTGCACAGTACAACTATTAGACCATGAACATTCAAACGTAATGAGTTAAATTTTGCAATACTGTGGCTTACATACCCTACTCATATTTTGTGTTTCACTGTGCCAATGTCATTGTCGTTGTCTGTAACAGCAGCAACAATGGTGGAGTTAGAACCTTTTAAATTACCTAATTTGAATTTTTTCAGAATTACAAAAGTCTAACTCCCGAGTTAGAACTTCATAACACTAACGAAAAGTGGCAATGTGGAGTTGCACCTCTTAAGTCAGTACTTGGAGTTAGAACTATGTTGTAATAAACCGGCGAAATGCATCCTGACCAGTTTTTTGGATAGGCCGATGTAGTTAGAAGTAGGTGCACCTCTTACGTCACTTTTTCTCAAAATAGGAGTTAGAACTATGTAGTAATAAACCGGCGCTGAATGTGATGACAATAATTATTCTAAATACATTTTTTATGAAGACCCTTTTTGGACTTATCAACATCGGGCACGAATTTTCTCTTCAGTGCTAAGAGTATCCCAGTCTGAAATGGGGACTTGTAAACATCTGACTAGGATAAAACATTTTTCTCGGGAAATATGCCTGATGGAGGCCTAGAATTTGCCCTTATCTCAAAATCGCCAAAAATGGACTTCTGGTTCTCACTGCTTCCATTGCACATAGTTCATAAAATTGTAATAAATTCAATTAACGTGAGCATTGCTGGTGACCAAAGTACCGGTATTTCCTCATTTTAAAGGGACACTCCACTCAAAATACAAGTTGGGTTCTAAAAATCGGGCAAAAAATCCTGATTCCAAGGGTATAAGCAGTTTTTCTTAGAGACGAACGGTAAGGCCAGTGTGAAAGCTGGAAGTGAGTCGTTCGAAAACCGCGCGCGGGGCAGGTGGGCGCAGGTGGCGACGCCACCAGAGTGGAACCGGGCGGAACTAGAGAAGGCATCCTGGCGCGGCAGTTGTTTGCTGAGCACC
This sequence comes from Catajapyx aquilonaris, assembly GCA_000934665.2. Lineage (NCBI taxonomy): Eukaryota > Metazoa > Arthropoda > Diplura > Dicellurata > Japygidae > Catajapyx > Catajapyx aquilonaris. The sequence goes on along the minus strand of JYFJ02000986.1, from coordinate 94,362 downwards.
TTCTCTACTTCTCCGGTTTGCCGCGAGATGCTGTTGTATCGCCCTTCTTAGCAGACGACGCGAGACGACGTGTGTAGATATATGATTTTCCGTGTTACCGTTGGGCGTAGAAAAAAAACGATTGCACATTCGGAATCAGGATTTTTTGCCCGATTTTTGGGGGCCAACTTGTATTTTGAGTGGAGTGTCCCTTTAAGGTCAGCACAATCATACATATCTTGTGATGTACAGTGCAGTACTGCTTTTGGCGAAAAATAAGAAATGGGTAAATGTATAATTTTAAATATTGGCATAAAAATGGCAAAAAAAAATCTAACTCTCCAAGCCATTTTGACTTAAATTCATCCTGTTACATCGATAATAATTATTCTAGGCCCATGAAATGCTACTTGGTTTAGGAAATAGTTTATTACTATCCAAAATCAACATCTTTCCACGATTGACCGTATAAAGTAGGAACCAATATATAATAAGAAAAATTATTTACACCGTTCAGAACACCTGCTCAATGGCGATGTAGTGTTTCAGAATTTGACTTCATCAATATAATATGTGCGAGTTGATTGGTTTTCAGATCTGCTAATCGAAAAATGATCAGGAAAGTTCACGCACTCTAAAAGTGGTTCTAAACTTTCCATGCTTCTTTAATTGAGGTAGGTCTCACTGGTAGGCCTGATGAGCGAAATATTTGAGTAATCTAATACCACGGCGCTCTAACAAGGTGCGGCTTCAGGAAAGTGTAACTAAAGATCCTTCAATACTCGCTTGTTGGCCTACTGCACTTGACTGTACTGAGTCTACTAAAACCTCATGTGACTGTCCCTTTCCATCTGTTTGTTCTTGAGCTGGGATCCTTATCTGCGTACTCATTGTGAAACCTGCAGTAACTTATCATTGGCTATGCTGTCCCAGTAGGGATTCAGGTCTGGTGCACGAAGGCCTCAGTGCATTGCATCATACAGACTACAAAAACGAGAGTGCAATGTGTCGTGAATTCGGTTTAGGGGTGGTGGATGGGCCGAGAGAGGAGGTTGGCTGGAAATGCAATTCAGGAGTTCGGTGGGAATGAAATGGACTAATCATAACTTTATCTAGTTGCGGAACACGGTCTGGTGAGTACTACCACTGCCTTTTCTTTTGTCCTGATGAAATTCCATCATGTCAATGTAAGCAAAATGGAGACGCCAGGAAATTAACACGGATTATTACACAAATATTTCACAAGCAAGGGTGACATGAAAACGTCGCTAGCAAAATCAGAAAAACGTTTGAAAATGAGCAGCCTTTTGGCCCATTGACGTACTATGTCAAAAACAGTTTTGTCCAATGGTATCCGGGCATTGTACAGCCATCAGCACTTTGTCATCGTGAAAATAATAAAATACGTACTTTTGCCATAACCTTTTTGTGAGATACAGAAGAGTACAGCTTGAAAACGCTTAAGCATTCCTAGAAGGGATATTTTCACGTACATGCAGGATACTGTGAAGGAGAGGCTTCCAGACAGTAGCGATGCTGGAGAAGCAGGACAAAATTTGCAATTCTGGAAACCTTAATAATGTGTAACATCATAATAATTATTATGAATTCTGGCATAGTTTGTCAGGAATCTGGACTTGACCGTGAATGCATCGATTTGTATTCTCTTTGACGGTATATACCGGACAAGTTTTATATATATTTTTTTTCGTACCCCGTTATCAGCCGGCGGCTCTTTAGGGGGGATTTTTTTTGTCTGGAGCTCTTTGCTTTCACTTTTACTTAGCTTTTTGGGATAGAATAGGGACGGAAGGAAGCAGCTGTGGCCTATTTTTACGGAAACAACTCCGGAATTCTCCTGGAGGAACCGTGGGAAACCACAGAAAACCACGGTTAGAGTTGCCGGCACCGGGATTCGAACCCAGGACCTCCCAATTAGCAGTCGGACTCCTACATCAACTGCTTCGGTATTATTTTGCTGTTTGTTGTACCATATTCGAATAATGTTAAATTAAAAGGTGGTCATTAAGGAGGAAAACCCGTGGTTTTCTCGTTCGAACGCGGCCATATTTCGACATCTAGTCATTTTTGAGCGTATTTTGGGGTGAATAATTATCCTCGAAATATACGGTACAGTATACATCTTGCGTTTTCTGAAAACCCCCGGTTTTGAAACCTCGGTTTTCTCCTAATTTAACTCGCGTTGATACAACCGGCCATAAGAGGGACCCTTCACCCTTATAATACAAAGTCATCCCCGAAGCAGGTTGGCATAGTGGATAAGGATAAGGCGTCCGACTGCTAATCGGGAGGTCCTGGGTTCGAATCCCGGGGCCGGCAACTCTGACCGTGGTTTTCTGTGGTTTCCCACGGTCCCCCCAGGGAAATTCCGGAGTTGCTTCCGTAATTAATAGGCCACAGCCGCATCCTTCCGTCCCTATCATATCCCAAAAAGCGCAGTAAAATGAAAGCAAAGAGTTCCAGGCAAAACAAAACTTCCCCCCTAAAGAGCCGATAGGCTGATAACGGGGTATGAATTATTATTATTATTATTATTAATACAAAGTCATCCGTGCGCATTGTCCGACATAAGTTGTAGATTGAGCAATCAGCAATCTGTACAAGTAATAGGGCTGCGAGTCCAAAAGAATTTAGGCACACATAAAATCCAATAACAATGGTCTCGATTCTCCGAATACACTGTTTACAAACTATCAGCAGATAATGTCGGGCTTACACGGCCTTTATGTTAATAAGGGCTCGGAAGTCGCCTGCGAGTAATTCTGTGTAACACACGTGAGGTCGTCAGTGTAGAGTCAGGAACGTGGCAGTCAGACAGGCAGGGGCATTACTCCTCGTGACGAGATAATCACATGACAATGGTGCTGAAGTGGCAAAGGTCCCTGCTTATTACGGGGGCAACCCGATTAGCACTACAGGACAGGTCACGCGATGCCCCCTTCCCCCTACCCGCTCTTCCCCCTCCCACTCCCCCTACATACACGTAGAGCGACTAAGAGCAGCGATAACAGTTGACAAAGACTCATCGTTGATGGAGATCGGCCTGCACGGAAAGGGTACAATCTAAAATAAATTATCTGGAGCCTCTGTGCTAAAAAAAAAGTGTGGTTTAGGTTATTGAGCTGCTATGCTAATTTGGCATTGTTCGGATACGAGGGAGGTGGAGGTGGGGGGTGGGGGATTGTGAATAAAAGCTCTGGTGTGTGTCGTGGAGCTGTTTGCGTGTAGAGCCCCCGACCAGGCCGACCAAAAAACAAGCGGCGCCAACAGCGTTTATAAATCAACTTATGCGATGCTACCTTTCCGCATTGTTTGTTCCTATCACTCACATCAAATTGCGCCCGCAAAACCGATACTCGCGCCGATACATCAGTCACGCTTATTTTTACACGCATCGCCAGGCTCCTCCCCACCTCCCACAGTGGTCAATATCAGAAAAAACAAGAAAGAACATGATAGTTCCTAAACTAAACCTTTTAATTACGTAAAAACATGTCTCCCCATGTTTTAAGGGTCGCTGGTTTCAATTTTTAGGTTATTTTGAACATAGACCTACAGGGTGTACCAAAAACACGATCGAATTTAAGAATCATTCTGTAGAATAAGCGGAATGAATAGGTTTGTGATGTTACCCTACGTTTAAGGTCACTGCTGAGACCTACAGGATGTACCAAAAACAGGATATCATTTAATAATCTGCAGAATAAGCGGTACAAGTAGGTGAAACTAATGTTTCCCCTGTTTTTACGGTCGCTGATTTCGATTTGTAGGTTATTTTGAACCTATACCTACAGGGTGTACTAAAAACTCACTATGGAATTTAAGAACGTGTATAATAAGCATTACAAGTAGGTAAAATAACATTTCCCGATGTTTTCGCGGTCCTAATTTTCATAATTTTAGGTTGCTTTGAACCAGAACATACAGGGTGTACCATAAAATGACCATCGAATTCAAGAGCTTATAGAATCTACATTATAAGTACGGATATGTGAAAATAATATTTGACCATATATTGGTGGACAATGATTTTGATTTTAGGCTATACTGAACCGAGACCAAGAGCCTGTATCAAGAACACCGTCAAATTTGAGATGTCGTGGAATAAATAGTACAGTATAATACGATAGAATTATTTAATAATAGGCCTATGTAGAATAAGTGGTACAAGTAGGTGAAAGTAATGTTTCTCCAGTTCCTTTGGGACTAATTTATGTCCCAAGGTAGCATTTTGTGAAGTGGAGTCGCACCGTAATACCAATACTGTAGTAATTCAGTGCACAAAGAATATGAAGTGGCCCCTGAAAGTGAATATCGTAGAATATTTCCTTCAGCTGCGGATCGCTGCAGCTGAATACGTACTGGATAGTTTCCCTATTATCCTCAGGTCAACTTAAATCCAATTCCATTACTGCCTCGGACTGCCTCCGTTTTGTATGCCTAATTGAACTTCAAAATTTGTGAAAATTTGCGGAATGTTACCAGTTGAAATTTCTCCGATTTCAATGAAACAAGTAGGCCTACCTATTATTGATATTCTGTTAGCAGTCATAAATCCGTGCTCTACGAGACCAAGTACATGTACTTATTTTCCTAAACATTCAGTTTTTAACAATGATTTGCAATGACGTCAAAAGCAGGCGCATTCCGATGAATCAGAATAATGCTGAATTTTTTAACAGAGTATTTTGTGTTTAGGGATTAATATCTCAGGGCCTCGGCCGGTTCGAACATCGTTTTAGTGGACATTGTGGCTAATAATACCCCGTGTGAAAGTATATGGTCCATATACGAATATTACAAGTCCTGCTAAAATGATTTTGCTATGTTATAGGATCTACGTAAAAACGTTCAAAGTTTGGGTCTCGTTAGTGATATTTGGAGTTGTAAATGTCAGTAAGTATTGTTATGATAAAAACGCTATCCAACAATGCTTATGAGAAAGTGAAGATTAGCTGCCTTATTATTTTTGAGAGTACATTATGATTAATTTTTAAGGGATTCATCATAAAGCTGCATTTCGTCTCTTACATCCTGCAGTTTGTTGGCAGGAATGGTACAATGTTAGTGGGGGTGGAGAGACGAGGGAGGAGAGTGGGATCATGAATTTTGAACAATTTTTGGGTTAGGTCTCCAGAGAAAAAGTTTGGGAAGCTCTGCCCTACAGTGAAAAGGGTATGATTTGCATTATATAAAATTTAGTGACTGCTTATTCTTCTCGGCGTAGAATCCCAAAATTGACGGACTTTAGAGTTTAAAACTGTCATAAAACACTGCTAAATATTTGAAGTTATACAATATTATAGGTTGTTTAATTACGCGGAATATTATTTTAGCTACTCATCATCACCACCATCACGACATTTCCCTATAAGGGGTAGTCAGCGATGACGGGAACCGCAAGCTAACCCAAAATATGAACTAAATGAAAACTTGTAAAAATAAACCTATAAACAACCAGTGCCCCACCCCTGCCCATCTCAGACGACAAACACTCAATATTAAATTTAACTATTACACTATATACAACGCGGTACTTTGCGAAATAAAGTGCCCCCCCCCCCCTGGAAGAGGAATCAACAACTGTTAAATTCCTCCAAGTGACTATAATATTATTTTACCGGTTAGTGAGAAATAACAGTATTGGTTAAACTCCTCCAGTTGCCTAGAATATTTACAGGTTAGTCAGAAGAATCAGCATCAGGAAATTCATACTTGAACTCCAAGTGCTGTGCAGGACAGAGAGAGCGGCAGATACTCTTGCAAGCATACTACCGGTGTCTACCTATGCATTACTCAAAATACTAAACTATACTAGGTTTTTTTATATTTGCATAGTGTAATATTTAAATCTAACATTGAGTGTTGAATATTTAATATTTAGTGCACATCATGTGCAGAATTTTAGCTACTAACACTACAATATACCATATGCTACTTTTTGAATAATTGCATGCGGCATTATGAAACTGCAAAAATGACACAGTGCAACAAAAAAAAATCGGCGTGTTACTCGGAAACCACTATGTAGGCTACATCATGTTAGTAGGACCCAAAGTAGCTGGGAAACGCCCGGGATTTCTCTCCCAAACTGTGCAGGGGGTCAGGGTGACCAAAAATCCGAAAAATTCAAAATATTGACGTTTTTTGGCCTATTTCTAGGTCTGGCAACCACTGTAAGTTTCGGATTTTGTTTTTGCTGGCATTAGGTGTTACCTGGGTCTAGTCTGAAGCCACTATGGTGTTTAAAGTCAATCTTTTATAGAAACTGTAGGTTTTCCAGGGTCCTTTTTATGGACAAAATTCCGTTTTTTGGTACTTTTTCGTCAATTTTTGGGGAACAGTGTATGGACTTTTTTTTTAAACAAATGTAGCGTAATGGGCTCTTACGAGACCCTACAATCAAGGAATAATTGTAGAACTTTCCTATGCAACCCTAGTACGCGTGTGCAAAAGCCTAATCTTGGGTAAAATCGCGTTTTTTCGAATTTTTGGTGATTCGACTTTTTTCAACGTTTAAAACCTAATATTCCTCGGCTTTAAAATAAATGAATTCTTCTTAGTCTAACAAACTGTCAGGGACCCCCATAGTATGGAAAAAGACTACGATTTCCATAAGCAACCCATGTACGCGTGTATTATTTTTTGTACGCGTACGCGTACATGGGTTGTTTATGGAAATCGCAGTCTTTTTCCATACTATGGGGGTCCCTGACAGTTTGTTAGACTAAGAAGAATTCATTTATTTTAAAGCCGTGGAATATTTGGTTTTAAATGTTGAAAAAAGTCAAATCACCAAAAATGCGAAAAAAACGCGATTTTACCCAAGATTAGGCTTTTGCACACGCGCACTAGGGTTGCATAGGAAAGTTCTACTATTATTCCTTAATTGTAAGGTCTCTTAAGAGCCCATTACGCTATACTTTTTTTAAAAAAAAAGTCCATACACTGTTCCCCAAAAATTGACGAAAAAGTACCAAAACACGGAATTTTGTCCATAAAAAGGACCCTGGAAAACCTACAGTTTCTACAAAAGATTGACTTTAAACACCATAGTGGCTTCAGACTAGACCCAGGTAACACCTAATGCCAGCAAAAACAAAATCCGAAACTTACAGTGGTTGCCAGACCTGGAAATAGGCCAAAAAACGTCAATATTTTGAGTTTTTTCGGATTTTTGGTCACCCTGACCCACTGCACATTTTGGGAGAGAAATCCCTGGCGTTTCCCAGCTACTTTGGGTCCTACTAACATGATGTAGCCTACATAGTGGTTTCCGAGTAACACGCCAATTTTTTTTTGTTTCGCTGTGTAATTGAAGGGTTTGGTGAAAAAACAGGATAAGTCCACTTTTGTTACTTTCGAGAACACAAAGAAAAACTGAATTCCCGGAAAATTTCGAAAATGTTTCTAATGATAATTTTTTGTTGAATATGATGATACCAAGGTCAATATGGACCAGGATATGAAGTTTGTACGATGCATATTACACATTCTACAGTGAAGTATAATGTGGACAAGTCTTGTTTTAGCACTGAATGAGAACCAGACATGTCAAATAAATTACTCGCAGGTGTACACCGGAGTACCGAAGTGATTACCCCCTTGCTCTGGACAGTACGCTGGTCACTTGGGAGGGCTACATTTTCCTCACTGGACTACATGACTGGTCTGATTTTTATACCGAAAGATGCAGAATGGCCACAAGATGGCAGAATCACCCATAACTCATTTTTGGCCAAAAGTGGATCCGGGTTTTCCACCAAACCCTTCAATTATCTTAATGGCCAATAAATTCTGACCAACAAAAGAGTTAAGTAACATCAGATGAAATAAAGAAGACAGTATGGAATATGAAGAACTTCTGTTCTACCAATATACGAGTAGTAGATTACAAACAGATACACACTGTGCAACAAAATTAAGGGATATTTTAGGTGCTCTGCTGCAAACGAATTACCTGGCCGACGTTATCAAAAATTGGCCCGGAGGTAGGTTCAACATTTCTCTTGAGGTGGTCCAAAGCAAACCCCGTACCCTGCCCTGTTCGGAGCAGGAGTNCCCCCCCCCCCCTCCCCCAGAAACAGGCCCCGGGAAAAACCGCAGTCACACTGACCAGCCCAAATGCTTTGACCGATCCCACTGCCTCGAAACTGCGGACATCTTTCTCTCATTCCTCAGAGGTGGCACATGTGGAATATGATGCGTCCTGAAGGCCACACCAATGACACAAATGAAACTCTTCTGACTGGCTCGGGAATTTTCGTATCCCATCCATGGAGCTCTCCTAGAAGTAAAGTTAACCTCAGTGGCCCTCTTTTGAATCGCTTTCTTGCAGCATGAACCTGGCTACACTGCATCATTTGCCTGGGTGCCTGTAAAATTCCCACTGCTGCCAGTTTGCGAGTGCTGAAAGGCCATAAAATCTGGACTGCAGTAGGAGTAAAACCACCTTTGGCTGGTCACATGATGCGTGTCCCATTGGCTCAACCGACTCGTGTAGTTAAACGTTTCCCTTTGGTGACACGAATCACAACGCATTTCCCCCTCACCTCCCACTCTCCAGTACCTTTTTTTACCTACTCTATCTCGAATTTGCAGTCCGGGCTGGGCATGAGTAAGGTTGGTCCTTGTGGGTCCGCATTGATCCCTGCTGCCCAGACTCATGTCACCGCATGCAAGCCGCTCATTTACATCGATCCCTAATGGCCACCAGGGGTCTCCCACAAGCCCTCTTGGCTGCCCCCGCAATTTCCCACTTGGATTAACGCTTCTCTTTTTCTCTCTCTCTCTCTCCCTTTTCCACGCAACGACGCCATCTTGGGAGACACCTGACTCGGTCCTTAAGTGCCGAGACATAGTCTATGGTCAGGCGAAGGAGGGAGGTGTTGTTGATGAGGGCTTCTTACCTGGTGTCATCCACAATATCTACGTTTAAAAAATACGACTGTTTTAATTTTTTCATTGCGCCCTTCTTATTTTAACAGGATATCGATGATAGATTAAGTCCTGGATAAAGAATTCTTTGCCATAAATTATTGTGATTAGGCACATTTGGTAACATAAATAGGTCTACATGCGATTTTGAGGCACTGTAACATCCACATGTGGATCGGGACGAATGAGCATTGAGAGATTGCGTGTCTTAAAGATGTCATGCTTTTGGGCACATTACAAGCGGACAACTTAGGGTTACCCACTACAGGAGTATACCATCAGTAACCACAGATAAGATTGTTTATAGCCACCCCGGTGGGTCTTGAGTCTAGACTATTTATTTCATGGGCGTTTCGGCGGAGTAGTGGTTTAAGTTACAGCCATACCACTTCTCAGGTCACCAGTTAGATTTCCGAATAGGACAGAGGATTTTCTCATGTGGAAATAGGTTCGATGGGTTCGCTCCGTGCTCGAGCTATTTTTTTGTTTTGTTTTCAATTTTCCATCTATCATCACCGAGATTACAAATAATTCGGAAAGAGATAGCATATTAAGAGACCATAAATGTCTTTCATGAGGGGGGGGGGGGGGTGGAATTCTTTTACAAGTACCACATAATTCTCTGAATACTGAGCAAGTCATATACGTCACAATAGGTTTCGCTTATTGGGGAGCCAAGGCGACTAAGGCCATGAATCATGGGGGGAAGTTTTGGAAAAGTGCAATTTAGATGTGAAGTAACGGAACAGTCTGACAATCCACTGAAACTCTTTCCTTACCTAACAACATTCTCCGTCCGATCAGCGGATAGAACTGAGGGCCTGAGAGGGACATTGGCTACGCCACCGTTCCGTCTCCACTTCACCAGTGCAATGGAGGGGAAAGGAGTTTGGGTGGAGGGATGGGGTTTACAGGCCAGGGCGGGAAGGTCGATCTGTCAATGAGAAAGAGCTGGGCTTTCGATTCACTAGAAATAGAGGCACGAATTTATTTTAGAACCTGGAAATTTATCTACAGTAAAACTTCGATATAACGCTCTTCAAGGGACCGCCCAAAAGTATCGTTATAAGCTGGAATTCTTTACATGGGGGAAATGAAATTTAATTCATCATTTACTCAGGAAAAGAATGCCTACACTCTTGCTCTGTAGAGAGATGCCTATAAACCACATTTACCTGGCGTGACCTAACCTAACCTGCCCATGCACCACGTACGTACACCCCAACAAATATCCCCTGAAGAATCCAAAACAAACTTGATTAACCAGGGTCATATTTCACGTAAGCCGCCTCTCCGCAACGTTCACTTATGCAACTCTTGGCCCGCCTACTTACACCATCCCACAATGGTCATTCATACCGGTACCTCCAAAGTGTATAGGAAAAATACCATGTTATTCATCTTCTGTTGTCAATTGTGACCAAAGAGTTCTGCTATTATACAGGGTGTCCCTTACTAGTTACCCTTCCGTCCGGCAGTGCACTAATTGGCCCAAAACAAGTCGTAAATGTAGGGAGGAGAAATGTGCAGGCAGTAAACCGGTAACGAGATAAACGATGATCAAGATGAGGTCTCCCCTACCCTAAGACAATCGCGGCCACCCACCCACCGGCTTTTGTGCGGGAGGAGCGGCAATCGGTTTAGCAAGGTCGCCTCGTGCTCAGCGCGCAATGTCGGGTTCATATCCTGCCACCTAGGCAACCCCTACACGTGAGGGTGTCGAACCGATTGCCGCTCCTCCCGCACAAAAGCCGGTGGGTGGGTGCTGGGTGGGTGGGTGTAGGGCTGTGGGTTAACCGGGTAACCGGTTAATTTTATATGAAATAACCGGTTATTGCAAGAGGGTTATTGCACTGGAAAAGGGGATGAGGGCTGTCCTAACCTTTTCAAGTCCTACAGCCCGTTTCCCGCTATTTATTCAAATGAACAAATCTCCTCAACATACATAAAGCCATAGGTCATAAAACAAATCTACATTAATCAACAATTAACAACAGCAGGATCACCAGGCCGTCTTCTTCTGTACGTCTTCTTCTGTTCAGGAGGCATCATGCTCTTCATACTGCTGTTGTCTCCGACCCCTACCAGCATTCATCTGCGATAATAAGTGGTCCGCCACCAGGCAGAATTGGTTGAAGGTAGGGAGCAGCTGATCCGAAACGAGCGCATCTCTGGAACAGGGCCAGCCAAACCCCTTGGACACCGAAGTTCGAAGCAAATCCCATCGGGCCACTGTCACCTCTGGAAGAGAACAGTCCCAAATGATGTGCCTCGCAGACTGCACCCCTCCGTTGCACGGACAGCGGTCTGCAATCGTACTGTCCCCCTTCTCCTCGTCAACTCCACTCTCCTTGTACTCTCGAAGGTGAAAGCGACGCAGGTATGCCCTATAGGGCCCGTGACCTGAGATGATTCTGGCAAGGTGGCCGTGTATGTGTCTGTTGATGGATACGGCCGGGAAGAAGCCAAAATAGCACTCGTTCCGACAACGCTCCCATCCCTGTTGCCAGGTTTCCAACGCCGTACGGAATTCACGGCGACGAATACTCCGGGATGATTCCGGCAGGAAACGGCGACCCACCGAAAGCAACGTGGCCTTCTTGGCCTCCTGATCGGCCAGTTCGTTTCCTAGGGTCCCCTGGTGCGCTTTAACCCAATGGAGACTAATGTCCTGGCTAGCTTCTCTCAAGAGTCTCTGTGCATATTGGACTAGTCCGTGAGAGGATCGGGGGTTCACCACTGATTGAAGCGCCGACATAGAATCAGAGATCACCCAAACAGAATTCCTCGGTGCAGAAGAGATGGCAATCTCCAAGGCCCTAACAATCATGGCAAGCTCTACGTCAAAGATCCCGATTGGTGCAATGAAAGGGGTGTTCTCGTAGTTGATGACCTGCTCCTCGCCATCCATGACCACCACAGCGCCTCCAACTCCCCTCCTCATGACCGAGCCGTCCGTGAACAGTAGAAGATCTACTGCAGCAGGCGCCCCTTCCCAGGTACAGATGTTGGGCCTCACCCATCTCCATGGTGGAGGAGAGTCCTTCATAGGAACTGGTAGTCTCACAAGTCCCCGTGCAGCTTCGGCTTGAGATATCGTACGGGCCTCCCAAATGGCATTGGCCTGAAGTGCTGGAGGCACGGTGCCAGTAAGGACCCAAAGCAAATGACTGGGCGTGGTTCTGTAAGACCTGGTGGCCGCCAAAAGGAAAGGGCGAAGGGCAGATAACAGGTCCGTACTGCCCTTCTTAACCTTTGTCCGATAGCCCCAGACCTCGGCCCCATACAATAACATGGGAAGTATTGCGGAAGTCAGGATTCGAAGCCTACTCCTAGGTGCCAGGCCCCATCTCTGTCCTGCAGCGCTCCAGAGACGAGATGACACACTGCGTACTTTAGCTGCCACCTTCTTCACATGGGGAAGCCAAGAGAGCTTGCAGTCCAAATACAGGCCGAGGATCCTCACAGAGTAGCCTAGGTCAATGGGTAATCCTTGAAAGAACAGTTTGGGCTTTTGTGTTAACTTGTGATATGGCAGAAACATGGCCTCTGTCTTCGCTTTATTGTAGTCGAGCCCAAGCGAGGCAGACCACTTCCGCAAAATGGGCTCCACCTTAAGCCACGTCTCCTGGATTCTGTCAACGGAGGGGCCAGAAATCAGCAAAACTTGGTCATCCGCGTAAGCTTGAACATGCACCCGGTTCAGGCCCACCTCCCTCATTGTTCCAAACCAGCCGTTCATGGCAAGATTCCACAGCAAGGGACCCAGACTGGAACCCTGCGGACAGCTCCTCTCCATCGTATGAGAGCCCCAGTCACAGATGAGCTGGCGAGGACCGAGGAACCCCTCCACCATCCTAAACAGTCCCCTAAGGCAACGTGCATTAAGAAGAGTCGTCGTTATCCTTTCGTGAAGGACGCTGTTAAAAGCGTTCTTAATGTCAAGAGTAATAAGCAGGCAATGCCAATCCTGGGCCCAAGTTTCTTTGATCTTGCTCACAAGCGCCTCCACTGCTTCCACCACTCCCCTCTGCTTACGAAACCCGTACTGATGTTCATCTAGTTTCTCTTGTTGTTCTGCCCAATGCGTAAGACGTTGATTGATGAGTCGGTCAAGCACCCTACCCAGGGCAGGGGCAAAGCAAAGCGGACGGGTGCCCCCATCCCCTTTAGGGATGAGTACAAGACGAGACGTTTTCCACGAGGCGGGGAAGACGCCAAGTCGTTGCAGGGCCCGGAGCAGCCTCAGCCAAAACTCAGCTGAAGCCGCAAGGATGTGGGGCAGGCAAGCTAAAGGAAGATCCTCTGGTCCTGGAGCTTTGTTGCAAGACATGCTCCGCACAGTTTCACAGAGCTCCCCGTCGGTGAAAGGAGGATCCGAAGGATCATAATGGGTGTTCTCGTGGACACTGGAGTGTGACTGCTAGGAACCATCATCCCTCAGGAAGTAGCTGTCAATCGTAGCGGCTCCAATGTCGGCTAACGAGACAGCTGGGCCTCTGGTCCCTTCAATCCTACGGCCAAACTTCCCCCGAAGAATTTTGTAGGGCAGTGAGAAGGGGTTTGCATCAGAATGTACCTCACAATAACGGCGCCAGCTAATGATCTTATGCTTGCGGAGGGCATGTTTAAAGTTGTTCCTGGCCCGACGATAGCACTCCAGTCTGACCCTTTCCAATTCAGTGTCCAGTTCCCTCACGGCCTGCCAGCTTCTTTGCGTAGCATGCGCAATCCGACGGAGTCGAGTGAGTTCGGGGGTCCAAGCCCAAGAAGCTTGCTGGCGGGTGGGGTGCCGGGGAATGGCGAACATGGCAGCCTCCACTCAGGTACGCTGGAACTCAGACGCCAATTCCTCCACCTCCTCTTCTGTGATGTTAGTTAGCAAGGGTTTCTCCGCCGCCCAGCGGGAAATAGTGCCCTCAAAGAAGTCCCAGCGAGCCCTGGTTAGTGACCAACGCAGCAATTGAGGGGGAGAAGTAGTTCCTCCAAGTCGGAACACAATACCATTGTGGTCGCTAAGGGTTTCGGTTTTAAGCACCCTCCACTCATTCAGGTCAAGACAGCGAGTCCAGGTTAGGTCGATCCAACTGAGCCCATTCCCAGTCTCGAAGGTTGGGCCTTGATCAGGGTCATTCCCAAGTTGAAGGTCTCCTCGGGCTGCCCATTCCATAACAGCCAGCCCTCTGGCGTTGTCCTTAACGTCACCCCAGTACAAGCTACGGGCGTTGAAATCGCCTACTATGACGACCCCAGACCCGGCAGAGCCACGAGAAATAATGTTAAGATGATGCAGGGCTTCATGGATATCTTTGTCTGATTGTAGATAAACATTCACCAAGGTAAACTCAGTCTGACCATAGGCGATTCGGAACGTCTTGATGCAAGAGTTAGAAAAAGCTTCCAACAGAACCACCCGAATCGTCTGATTGATGACAACTAGTGCCACTTTGTCCCCAGAGCGCACATTTGTGCTGTAACGCAGCTTATTTCTGATGGAGGGTAAGTGAGGCTCCTGGAAACAGAGTAGGTCTAGTTAGGGTCTAGTAGGTCTAGTTAGGGTTATTGCACTAACCGGTTAGTCCGATTAACCAGTTGTGAGTGAGCATCACCAGGCCGCCCACAGGCCCACGCATCTGCCCGTGCACCCTGTGCGGTAGCACTGGTCGCACACCCCTATTATAGAGCCTGCCCTGGGTAAGCCAAGGTGGTAATTTGTAGTTTTAGTTTGTATAGCACATTATACTCGTAGATGTCTCACTTGCTCAGATCTCATGTGTTATTTATCAATTCTCCTGTGAAGATAACAGGTTATTCTAAAATAACCGCTAACCCGTTATAACCGCGGTTATTTCAATAACCGATAACCGGTATCCAAATTCAATAACCGCACAGCCCTACCTGGATCTGCCAGCGGCGCCGAGGATGGGGCAACTTTGAGCACCTGCTGTAAAACCCTCCAGCAAACACCCGAACCGGCCCCTTTCAGGGCCAACATATGAATCAGTCGAGAGATATGACAATAAAATTGTGGTGGGCGCGTTTCGCAAGATTCCGGAATCCGGCGGCAGTCGCCCGGTCGTGCGGACGTGAGCCATTGTGTGGCTTCCGGAATATTCCGGAAGCGAAAAGGTGAAATATAATATATAATAATAATATAATAATCCGGGGTAGTGCTTGACCTCGACGGAGGTATGTAGCACGGACCTTTATTTTAATTTGTCGTGTACATCGGAGCCTTTATACGTAACGCCCGGGCCCACGGGCAGGATGACAGGAGGGGATGTGCAAGGGGCAGTGCAATGTCTTAAACAAGGCCATTTTTAGTGAACTCCCCCGGGTGGTTTAGTCTGTAGGAAATACCACCCGAGACGAAGCCAGAGGTGACCCCCAACGAACTCTGCACGAGATGAAGGGGGTGTCCCCGGGTTGGGATCGAACCCGGGACCTTAACATCCGTGGGCGCATACGTTACCGCAGCGCCACTTCGCCTCCCTGAAAAGGCGAAATAAAAACTATCCTGGTCATACAAGCCTGATGCACTTTTGTAGCGTCGTTTTGTATTATATTTTGTCAGCTCATGTTGCAATGTCCGGGCCAAAGGGAGAAGTTACTTTGGCCTATTACACCAGCGGACCCTGCGGCAGTGGCGTACCAAGGGCATTTGGTGCCCGGGGCGGATGTAACTATAATTTATCACCCCGCCGTCAACCGTGTACCCCCCTCCCCCATCGAGTTCGAATGGGGGGGGAGGGGGGGTTGGGGGGAATTCTTTTAAAAACTGGATGGGGCCCGAATTTGGCTACAAGTAGGCCATGTGACAAATGACACTATTTCGAACAGGTTTTAGGAGGAAAATCCTGGAAAACCCCGTCTCCTTCATTCTTGTTCAGTGGACAAATTGTGTTTCGTGGAACGTTGATACAACGTTCACAAAAGTTTATGAAAAATATAATTTTTTGCTTCCTTGACGACACGTCGACACCCCCCCGGGGCTAGCACCCGGGGCGGACCCCCCCTGGTACACCACTGGGCTGCCGGTCTCAAACCATGACCCGGACCGTCCGACCGCAAGCCATGGTGTGTGGATTCCGGAATATTCCGGAAGGCACACAATGGCTCACGGTCGCGTGGCTCCGGCCCTGAGCGAAGTGGTGTGGTTTCCGGAATCTCGCGCATATCCCAGCATTCGAATCGATCTTCATTTGTTTCGCGTTGCTTAATCCCTAATATCAACTGTTGTTATTTCCGATTTATGATTTCAACAACTGGTGGCTAGCCACGGCTACAATATAAGCAGCTAAGGCCGAATTTGTCAATGACTAAAACGACAAAAAAGTTTGATCACCCTGTTTAATATATTATATATATTATAATTATATTATATCAGAACTATTTGATTGTGACGTTATATGCGGAATACGTTTCCTGGGATACCGAGCGGTATATGCGGGAAAGCGCTACAAGCGGGAAAATTTACCATTGGGCCTTATGGGGCTGATCAAGGGACAGATAAAGGAGCGTTAAAAGCGGGAAATCGTTATAATATGCAGGAGCGTCATATCGAGGTTTTACTGTAGGCTAGCCGAAAATAGTTTTAATGATTGAACTCTAAGAAGCACCATGAAAGGTGCACTTTTCACATCTTGTGGAGCCCTTAGCTTGCTAGCTACAAAGCTCTAATGCCAGAATTCACTGAGAAATCATGTAGTTATACTACTCGTGAGTAATCCGTCGGATTGACCGACCGGGGAGTTGAAATTTGGGGACAATTCATTTGATGTCCAGTCATAAACGGTCCAGTTGCGGTTACTGGCTCACATGTGACGGCAGAGGCCTGATAATTGGTTTCAACGAGATGTTTGTGAAAAACTGAAAATATGACTTGCGTAATCATCATCACCCGTAGCGTATTGATACTGTAGGTTATGAGAACGTGTGTCCTCGTCACTAGCTAGTGGTCCAGGCCATCATCCCAAACAGGTAATAAATTGGTTATCCCTTATGCCCTTGCGAAGCTAATCCATCACTTTCCGGTCCCTGGAAACAGGGGAGGGGTGTAGTGTTATATCCGAAAATTTATTTACATACGCAAGTTTGTACATGGGGAGAATTTCCATGTAGTCGAGTGAACAATAGGCCCGGACGCGAGCAAAATAATTTCGCGGCTCATTGGACTGCAGCTTGTCAAGTTAGAATTACTATTGTAGTAATTAGAAACACGATATTCCGGTTGCAATGTCGGCCTGACAATGGGCGCTAATCGTTATCATCATCACCATTAATTTGAGCGAGGCGGAAATGACATCGGAGAGGAGGGAGGGGGGAGGACGTGGCAATAAAAATGGCGTAATTGCGCTCAAATTTAGTTCTTGCTCGTTGAGCCGAAACGATACAAAGGATAATGAAGTTTGTAGCAAGCTAGGATGACCCGCAGACTCATAATAATTACGACTAGGGCAAAGTATTTAAGGCATTTTGAGGAGGGGAAACAGCGACATATGGCTCTCCACCTCCAATGAGTTACAGCAGAGGCCCTCAACTCCAATTAACGAGGGTACAGTTTCCCTATCTGAAATATTTTTGCTGCGATAGCAACAACGGGACACGAGAATTTTGGAAGCCTAGGTAAGGAAACTTGAAACTGCACGTCGTGTAGCATTCTTATTTCAGGAGGCAAAAAAATAATTCAAGGGACAATTTGACAGTTAGATATTAGCATAATATTATTTCTTATATTTTGATACCGCATTCCTTCCCTTTTGAGAGTTTTAGGCAGTGCAGGTAGGGGCGGGGAGTAGCAGCACCTCATAAAATATGTGATGTTTTGGACTTTTAAAAATTTAGCATTAGGATTTAATATACGGTATTGTATTAGCAAAGCGTAACTATATAGTTGCATTCATATGGTAATTCAATCATATCCAACGTGTGCATTGTTATTTAACAAATTCCTGCTACATCATTCAAAATGTTTATTTGTAATTCACTATTATACATGGCGGGGAGGCGTGGTGGCCGAGATGGTAAGGTCTCGGCTTGCTGTGCGGAAGGTCCCGGGTTCGATCCCCGCCCGGGAGTTCCCTTCCTCCTGTGTAAGTGGGTCTCTGTTACTGTACGTATAAAGAACTCTAATTAGAAAAAACAGCAGAATGAGATATTCTCTGGAAATACAGTAAAACTTCCATAAGGGCCAGTTGCACTGGCCCTTAGGGCCGGTTGCACCGGTCGCGGTATATGGAAAACGGCGGGTTTTCACTCCGATATACCGAGAGAAGTGTTGCGCCACCTACGGTTTTTCTAAAACGGCCCGTTCTCCCTCCCATTTACCGCCGGATCCATCTACCCGCCGATCCTGCAGCACAAGTTGCTTATACCGCGGGTTTATGGTGTTGTCGTGGTTGCGGACTGGTGCTAGGGATTTCGCAAAGAGTTCTGCTATTATATAATATAATACCTAGAGGAGGTACTCCTTATCCTTTTCCATTAGACAGGCTGAGGTAGCCGCCATCTTGTAGGAGGTAATATTGTTGTTCTAACAGTTGTCTAGCAACTGGGACAACAACCAATAATGACAACTGGGCGACAATTAGTTCAAATAATGTCAGGCGTCCGCCATCTTGTTGGAGGTAATATTGTTGCCTGTATTGTTGCCTGCCTCACCTTTCAGGCCGAGTACCTCCTCTAGGTGTATATATATAATATAGCAGAACTCTTTGGGATTTCGTGTACTGTGTGACACCATTGGCACCCCTGCCACATGGTTACCGTAGATACTAGACGACTAGCCATACTTCCATGACGTCACCGTGACGTCACGGGTGCTGCGATCCAATCAGCGCTCTCCAAAATTTTTGCCTGCTTACGTCTCTCATGAGCCAGCGTACTACCGAATACCCCGCGTTTATCTGGACCGGTGCAACGCTATGGAATAAACCCGCGGTTTTTCATGGTATATACCGTGTACCCGCGGTGCAGGGTTCTTCCATATACCTTCCCATATACCGCGACCGGTGCAACCGGCCCTTAGTCGAACTTCACTAAGTCGAAGTTCTCTATAAGTCTAAGAAAATGACGAGCTTGGTTGGTCACAATGTAAAATAATAGGAAATAAACTTCCCTAACTCGAATTTCTATAACTCGAAGTTCTCCATAACTCCAAGTGCAGGCAGGGCCTTTCGATGGGATATCAATGCATTTTCAGTCTCCCTAAGTCCAAGTTCATGTTGGCGAGTACGGAAAATTTTCTCATTTCCCAGCCGAAGGGTCCAGAGTACAGACATGTACAGAAAGCTGACAGAAAGGCTTCAATATGCTGATCTCCGTCTATCAGACGTACCGAAAGAAGTGTTTGACTCGATTGTGACAATTGAATCCTTGAATTTTAGAGGAGGCAAATGTCGATAATGGAGTTTTTTTGACAACAAAACAACGAGGAACACTGTACGTGTGATAGTGACAGTTATTTTTAAGTTTTGAACACCTTTCGTCTCTGCATATGAAGGTAGGCTTCCTTATAGAGTTCTGTGCTTTAAAAAATCCAAACTTCTCTAACTCGAATATTTTATAACTCGAAGTTTTTTCCGGGTCCCATGGAGATTCGGCTTATAGAAGTTTTACAATCTGCCATTTGAGTAAGATTTACTGAGAAATTTTTGATCCAAAAATATGGGCTGTACACGAAAATGACAGTATTATCAAGGTCTCGTATGGTGTGTCCGGTCTACTTCAGATTACTGAGGGAAAATCATTTCATCCCATGCAAAGACACTTTTATCTTCCATAACTTACGAGGCGTTTAACATCCAATTAATTCTGAAAACAACAACACAAAAAATATAGTATGTAAATATTGTAGGCCATTCAGACTAGGAAGTTCTTCAATAAATTACAACAATATTAGACCTTGTGACGCCACATCACTGATTCTTTTTTATGTACGGCATGTTTCAATTAATATAAAAGTATTATTACTGGAACTGTGACTCAAGTGTAAGATACAAGTACTGTGTACTTGTATACTACATGCAATGAATGAGCCGCGACATGGGGAAACCTCCCCCGATGTTATCTTCATCATCCTGACATTACAGAGCTACCCAAGCGACTTCTCTGCTCGCAGGGAAGCCTGAGGGCCAGGATGGGTGTGTTTGAAACTGTCATAATATCTTGACAGTAACAGTTTGTTAGCGATTTTGGCACTGTACTCAATATAAAGCATAAGTACAGGGTGTCAACATTTGTCAACATGGTTGTCAACATTTGAAAGTTGCTTAATTCGGTGTGCAGACATAGAACGAAAGAACACATTTTGAAGTTTCTATTGCACACACCACATCTGCTCAATATGAGCACCTTTCGTCACACGACATGATAGTCCAATAATTCTCTCCACACCCTGGCCAGCATGTCTGGTGTGATTGATTCCACAGCAGCAACAATCCTGCGTTTCAACTCACACAGGCTGGTAGGTAGCCGTGGTACAAAGACCTGGTTCTTTATATACCCCCAGAGGAAAAGTCACACAGGGTGAGGTCGGGAGACCTTGGAGGCCACTGGAGAAAACCAGATCCCACCAAAAACATTTCTGTAAAAAAAGGCCAAATTCTCCTGACTGCTTGGCCGTCAAAAGTGGTGAGATCTGAAATACGGCCAAGTTCAACGTCGTAAGTCAATTACTGGCATTCTCAAATTCTTCAACCTGAACCACTAACTTTGTTTTTCCAGGTCGACCTTAAGTTTAATCATCAAAACATTTTAATGGAATTTCTCTTGCTGTTGAATTCTACTGTTTCAATGTTTTAAGAGCAATGGCCAAGTTACAGCAAGAGAAATTCCATTAAAATTTTTTGATTATTAAACTTAAGGTCGACCTGGAAAAACAAAGTTAGTGGTTCAGGTTGAAGAATTTGAGAATGCCAGTAATTGACTACGGCGTTGAACTTGGCCGTATTTCAGATCTCACCACTTTTGACGGCCAAGCAGTCAGGAGAACTTGGCCTTTTTTTACAGAAATGTTTTTGGTGGGATCTCACCTCTTTTTGTAGGCAGGAGTGTAGGATAATTATAAGAAAGCTCGGGGAGCCCTCTACGGTTGGGCGTGGAAGCAATGGTCCGTTAAATATTCCTGGAATAGGAGTCACCGGGCCCGACCCAGGATGTTATGTACATGACCGCCGGGTTTCACAAGAGCACAAGCTGGGGGGAATTTATGAGGAGGGGATCGAGCAAATAAAAGAAGAGGACACAGAGAGAGTGAAAGGCAGAACGAGAGAGCAGAGAGTTGAAGACCAGACGAGATGCAGAGAAGACCTGAGGCTGATACGAGGTCGTGCAGAGGAGGACCAGCCGAAGGCAACCCAACACAACATGAGAGATTGAGTATAAGTGTATTATATGGAAGTGTAAATAAATGTAATTAGTAGTGGAAGCAAGTCTAGTCAATTGGATAGCCCTGGTAACCCTTCTCAGGCTCGGCCAAGTAAGTGTGAACCTGTGAGCGCCCCTGGTTCTGTCAAGGTAAGGAGGTGTTTAGGAACACCTGGACAGAGCAACGTCACAATATTAACAGTTCGTTTTAAGTTCAATGGAAGGAGCGTTAGAGTGGCATATCACTGCCTTTGTATAAGTCCCATCCAATCGATTCCTGTCATTATGAGAGATAACATATTTTAATTTTTCTCAAAATAGATTCTGGAGAGATGGGTAGTTTAGGCCTACTGTACTGTACATATTGCACACAGGGTTGTAGCGAAAATTTTGATGCAGACCTCAGTCAGCCTGTAGCTATACGTTTGCATGTGAGAGAGCATGTGTGTGTTTTGGATGGGATCAAACCGATGTAACATTACATTTATGCTGGAATGGTACCCAGAAAACTCTGGCTGGAAAATACATTTTTTTCCAAATCGTGACATCAATTAAACCACTGTGCAACGCGTCATGGACACCTTCATTTCTGAAAACATAAGCCACAACCAACCTGTAAAACCAGTGGATTATTATCAAGGCTGTCTGCAAAGTCACAAGCTCTCTGAGTATACTGTTTTACATGTCCTTGTCCGCCAATCGTAAAGATTCGAATCGTTTTATATGAAGTTTACAACAAGATTGGCAAATCGCGCGAACGTGATTCAAATAGGCGTGAATCTATATGGATCTCTACATAAAGCTGGGTTTACATGTGAGCGAAATGATCAGCGATTTGCATCGCCAGCGATGAAATCCTAACGAAAGCAGTGATTTGGGCCGAAAGTAGCAATCGCGTTTAAGAAGGGAGGACCTCGGCGATGACATCGCTCAAGGAGATGGCGACGACATCGCCGCTCACTTGTGGCGTATTCGGGTGGCTGTACTGTGACGGCGTGTGGTGACAGAAAGGCACCCGCCTGTTTTCGTTCGATTTCCAACATGGCGTCAGGAGGGAAGAAGCCTACTCACCACCACTCCCAAGGGCGTCCCTTGTTCCACCAAAACCACAGAAGCCGAGTATATTCGCGATACAGGCCGAGGGAGTCTCTTCGCGATTCCAAAATTCGAGCCATAAACAACCCGATCGTCTTTTGTCTCCTTCCGATAGTCCTTTGCGCGGGCGATGCTGTTGGCATGCTGTGGCGATGCTGTTGGCATGCCATGGCGATGCACGTCGCGGGCATGTAAACACACGGGCGATGCTTAAGCGCTATCGCTTGAGTCATGACGTCAGAACCGCTACAATTCACGGTCGAAATGCATCGCCGCGATGCATTTCGCTGATCATTTCGCTCACATGTAAACCCACCTTAAACCACCCTTGAGTATGTACAACTGTACAAGATGCGATTCAAATTGGACAACAATAATATAGATGTTGTCAGTTTCATTTCTCGTTCCAAGGAACCCAAGGACACCGCCCTGTAGACTTGACCTTGGCAGATAGAGTGAACCCGGAAAATCGAAAGTGGTCGGTCACCGGAAGTTGGCCATGAAACCTATGTAGGGTCCGCTGAATCCGAATCTGAAAATCGTTTGTCGGTATCTCTTGCTGTTTAGGCCCTGATACCTGTCCAACGACAGACGAACAGACAGATACCATCTTGGCATTATAAGACGTCAGTTTTAAAATATTTTGGAGATGGGGAGATCACACCTGCAGCCACATAGAGCAGAGCAGTAGTATATGTCAAAAAGTTAGGCCAGATGGGGTCGTATACTCGTTCGTTCATTCTAGCTAAGTACAGTAGGCTACTACGAGCAGCACGTGACTAAGGTAAACTTGAATTAGCATTTTCCTTAAACTTGATTCATCGCCAGGGGTTAGTGGTAGAGGGGTGGGAAGAAGCGATAAAATAATATTACTCTGCTATGATTTTACTGCACGGAGTTTGGTGGTGTGACCTAACCTACCTTAAGGGCTCTGATTTTAGCTGTCTGATTTCACTATGCAACAAAATTTGACTTTTTTTTAGTCATTGACCATTCATCGTCATATTCGTGTTTCTTAGGTCATTCGTAACTCATAATGAGCATTCATTATTTTTTGTATTTGATTTGTTTTTGTCCTCGGGGCAGTCAAAAAACCAAAATCCTCAAATATAGCAGTTTTTCCCAATCAAGTGGGGCTAAATGTTGCTAGACCAACTCGGACTTTTCTGAAAATAATCACAGCTGTACACACCTATGCCGTAACACTGCACATCGAGTTTCAGCCAAATTGCGAAATACCGTNGGGGGGGGGGGACCAAGAAATTTTGAAAATGGGGCCTTTTTGGGCAATTTCTTTCGGTTATTGGAAGTGGTCGCAACCCAATCAACATACACATCAAATGAAAGAGAATCGCGAGTAGCATGCGCCTATGGAATTTGTTGTTCTCGAAAATGCACTCAGAAAAACATGTGTGGCATTCCATCGGTCACATGCTCAGTAACATAGTAGTATAGGTAACATAGTAGTATAGGTAAGTGTTTAGACCCGAACAATATATTTATTAGTGATGTACCGGTACTGTATTTCCAGAGAATATCTCATTCTGCTGTTTTTTCTAATTAGAGTTCTTTATACGTACTATATTTTCAAAAGCTGCACTCCAATATACAATAGTAAGATCAGACGTGCGATGATTAAATTTTAAAATTTTACACCTTTAATATTCATTGAATGGGCCTACCTAGGAACAGCCTTCAGATGTCTAAGGTACAACTTCAAACACCAGAGTGGACCAACACACCGTTTGGAATCAGAAACGCGAATGATCGCATCATGATCGAGCGTGCCAGGCGTGGACAGACCGATGATGCGCCAATCCCAATTTCAGCCCATTATATCGAGTATCATAAATTTCGAAGGCCATTCTCTTTTTCATCTTGGAAAGTATGGTCCCAAGTTGCACTGTGTAACACCTGGCTACACAGGGTGATCTAAAATTTTTCTCCGATTGCTGTGGCTGTTGTTGGCACTAATCTACATAGTTTAATCAGTTACTTTGGCTGTCAAAGTAAGTATTAGTGGATTGTAGGACACCATTGTTTCCCTTGCTGCCATTCGCCACTCATAAAGGCCAACCATGCAAATATTGTATGGTAGCTTCCCACAACCTTTCTTGCAACAGTCATACACTGTATTTATTTTTCAAAGCTGTCGAAGTATTTATAATTCAAGGATATAGTTACTCAATCGCGCCAGTTCTGAAATGGGCATTTTTCCCCAAATTGAACTTGTAATTTGGGCTGATGCAATCACTGAAATGTTATGTATCTGCATTCTCCCACTAGATTAGACTTTCATGAAGTGGTTCAGCTTGCTTATTCTGTGATTTATAATATTATGCACAACTTGCGAGAAATATTTTTTACCCTAACCGTCCTATATAGTATAGGACGCTGGTCCAAACAAAAAAATTTGTTAAATGACTTAATTGAAGCATTTCACAATTTGGGCAAATTTTTGTGAGCGTCTTTTAAAACCACAAAAAAATCCGATATGTTCACGAGAAAGGGGGTAAAAATACCCATCATAATTAAATGATCGAAATGATTGTGTAGAAGTGTTGAGATGTGTTGAGGATTTTTTTTGATAATAATATTGTATGATGTTTTTTATGATATTTTGATGTGTTTTGAAATGTGTTGAGATGTAATTTTTGGGATCATTTGAGATTATGATGGGGATATTTGTATTTGGTCGGCAAGGTCGCCGTTGCTGCAGGCCGACCAACTTAAATAAATAAAGCCGTTAAATTGAATTGAATACCCTTCATAATTACGTATCACTTGTAACTTAAATTATGATTTACGGTTCACATCTGTCACCGAAATAATATTATGGCCTACATCCGAACATTGTAAAATTATCTGCCTAGTAGGTAGACAACAACCAGTGTATAGCAAAACTGGTTTTCCCGCAAATGCTCATCCATTTGTACTGCTACTCTATTATTTTTGTCTATTGGTACAGAATAGAGGGATTTTATTTCAAGTGCGTTACTACTTGTACAAGAGCAACCTTGCTACTCTTCTGTTGAAAAGTTACTGCATTTCGCAAGAGAAATGTGTTTTGAAAGTGTAAAATGCCAGAATTGCATATTATTATTATTATTATTATTATTATTATTATTATTATTATTATTATTATTATTATTATTATTATTATTACCAAGTATTATTACTAAACAATATGATAATCCATGCACCATATTCACCCCCTGCAGGAAAGACGATAGCGCAGCAGTTAGACGCGATCATTCAGTAGACGAGGGCCAAGAATAAGGTAGAAGGGAAGAAAAGGCATTTAAATCTTGCAGGCCTGGCGCCATCGGACTAATCCGGGCGGCAGATTGGCCAGATAAAGTCTGAATCCCCGGGGCTTGACTTTTCATTATCTAGTCTCTGCGCCGGGGACAGATTTTCTTCGTGTCAGCGCAAAAACCCTGCCATACTCAAAAACCCATTTTTCTGCACGCTTCTTTTGCAGGGAAGTATGCGCAAGTGCAGCCCCCAACTTAGTGGACAAATAGCATTAAAATAAGAAGTGTCTTGAGTTGGTCCGCTGGCTTTACACTTTTACTGCCGTATTTTCCAAAATTCTTCTCGTTTTTTTGTAGGCGCCAATTTGAAGGGAGAATACGAGAAGTGCTTCCCATATATTCAAAGAAGGCGATTCGATTACCGGGAGAAGGATTGGAGCCCATATCAAAAACCCGGCTCAGCAAAAAGATGATTATGCCCAACCAACCAACCAGCCAACCAGCTCCCTCTTCCATTCCCCCTCCGAACCACTACCTTCCCTCATCCTGAAGGACTAAAAGGACGAAAGAGAAGGATATAGGAGATCGGAGCCCAGATTAAGGCCGAAAGGCTCTATGGGCCTATAGACACTGTTCGGGAGGCGTGTGTTACGGCGGATTATAATTTCAAGCGGATTCGCCTTTCCGGAATGAAATATTCACGAATTCTCAAGTGTTGAAGAAAAAAAGGGGGTTGTCAAATGCTGAATTACGGAGATGAGGAATTTGGCAGACAGCGTTTCTTCGTTGGGGAAGCCCCGAAATGAGGTGGTGTGCTTTGCAGGTATGCAGCCGTACCGTATTATAAAATATCGAGCAATATGAAGCGCATGCCAGCTGCATTAACGAAGAATTATTTCCTTACTTTCTTCTTCAACATTGACTCCGTATGAAACGATCCAACAAACTAAGTTACGAAGCACATATTTTTCACAGTAAATTGTCAAATATTTCCAGACGAGAGGAATCAATAGTCTTCACCTGCAGGCGACAGAATTTGATGACCAAAAATATTAAGCAACTACTGTGCCAGGCGACTATTTCGGCCCTCTTTTGATACTTTCTGTCAGTGTTAGCAGGTAATCAATTGGTGATTTCAGACGTCAACATTTTTGAAGGCAACTTACTCGGCTCTTTCAGTCAAAGAACACTATTTACAAATATATTGCTAAATTTGTGAGAAAATAAAAATATCTTTGGCTTTGACAAGATTAGGCAGTTGGGATATTTTGGTATGTGTGTTTGAAATGAAAGACTACACTTTGCACTTTTAAAACTTTAATAAGCGAAAAATAAACTTTTATAAAAAGCAAAAACATTCAGAGCATTAAAGTCTTTTTACTTAACTCTTAATTATTACTGCATATTATTTATTATGGTACTATTCAGTAAAGAATAATTCATATCTCATATTTGAAGGATAATATTATAGTAATAACCAGCAGCGGAACCCATTCTAACGTACGCAGTTCTAAGTGATTGAAAGCGGAGGGATAATGAAATATTCTTATGGGGAGGGGAGCCTTGCGAGCCCGTTCGTAAGTACGGATCAGCCCCCAGTCACTCGTATACCTTATACATTGCTCCCCATGTGAGCTTAGCTCTTCTCCCCCACCAAGGGGGGTTTGCCACGGGCGGCGTTAGTCTCGATACAGTCCTCCTGTGTACTACTTCAGCCAATCGGAGTCGAGTGAAATGGTTCAGAATTGCCCGCTAGGTAAGGCGCCACTCATCTTGGTGCGTGATCCTAGCGCCACTGTGTCAAAGCCCCCTTGGTGGGGGAGATCATGCAGCTAAGTTCACAAAAAAAGGAGGGAGTGAGCGTGGCCTGGTACGAATCGCAGTAAGCGATACTGATTAAATACTGCAGGAAGTACAACTGCACGACACCATTTTCTTCTGCGATTGTCGTGGCAGGAGTTTAGATCCTGGCGAAGCACCGCACCGGTTTGCTGCTGGCGGGTCTGACAGGTTGGCCAGTGTTCTTGCCAGTGTTGTATTCTCAGCCCCAACGTGTATGGGCTGGTTCTACTGGAATATGAGGAGTGAGGAAAACTGCCTCCTTTATTCTCTTGTACTTCTACCTCAGGCCATTTTCTTTACATTCATTACTACGTACAACCTTCATATTGTTGTCAACACATCGCTATGCAACATGCAAGATGGATAAACACAGTGTAGTGACCAAACTCCCTCGATACGGTAGAATGCTGAAGTCGGTCCAGGCACTGGCGGCGCCACCGGGCGTCGGGAGGTGGCCCTGGTCGGGGCCGACATTTCCCGCTCTTTTATGGAGTAGCATAGGAAAATGATGTTCTGCAAGGACTACTTTCAACTCCCGGGTTATTTAGAAGCATTTCTGTTGCAAATATAGGTGGCTCGATGTTCTGTTAGGTACTGGCTACCATTCCCCACGTATTTCAACACTAGGGGCATGAGCAATAAATTGTTGCTAGGGTCGCGAAATGCGTGTACGTGCTGAAATTGTACTGTATATGTGATTTCTAACAGTAGTAGAGTTTGCCAGAGTGTGATGAGGAAAACATGCGACCAGGCTGGACCAGAATTTAACAGACAGGCACTGTCCAACATATTTTGATGCACAAATCACTCTATTGAGCCATCATATTCAGTAACATTAGGACTGTAATTTCATTACTAGACACGGCATCTAAAATCAAAATTAGACATTAGACAGCCTGCTTCGATATTATACACTCCTGACACACAAATACACTGTACTGTACTCTCGATTATCCGGGTGCGGATTATCCGTGCATGGCCAAAAAATTAAATTTAAAATTAAAGCCCGAAAAAATGGGTCGAATTTTCGTCACACTGATAGATTCTGCGATGAAGAGCTGATACTGCTAACTTAGCAATAGTACCAGTGCCAACTATGGTACTGCTAAGTTATCAGTAGACTATATCTAGCAGTGGGACGAAAATTCCACCCACTGTCAATATGTCTCGCCAAAGAAAAATATAACAGACTGTTTCTAGAAGACAAAGTAAAAAATCTATGTTAAGTTTCATTATTTTGATTCAACCTGGTGCCCAATAACCTTGCACAGTAGTACACTACATTAATAACCTGTAAATAGCTCATTTTAGGACCATTTTCCGATTATCCCGCAAAACCAGTGCAGTCATATTAGCCCGGATAATCGGGAGTACAGTATGAATGTAAGTACAAGAGTGAAGAATAGGAAATGGCAAAATAAAATTTAAAAATCAGCATTATTTTATACACTGGACTTCCTATTATGTACACGGTATATACGTGTTGCGGATTATCCGTACTGCATCGCAAAAAATTAGAAATTTAAAAGTCCAAAATTATAATATGCCAACATATCTCGTATAAATTAATATAACAGACTTTTTACAGAAGTCCAACTAAACCTCTAATGATCTAATGTACCGTAGCTTTTTTAATCAAACCCGATTTAATGCAGCGTACGTAGTACTGGTATGTATAGTAGTAATGTTCATTAAAAACCTCTGCATACTGTAGCTCATTTTTACGGTGTCTAGGGCCGTTTTTGGATTATCAGTGTTTTCCGAATATCTGGAAACACCCGTGCATTCATTATCACAGATTATCCGGAGTGCAATGTACTCGTATAAATTTTCTTACAATAATTGCAAATCTACTAACGCGTGTAGAGAAAGAGGAATTACACTAAAATACAGGCTATTTTATCCCGTATCTCCCAGTGGGGTTCAGTTGTCCGACTGGGTCAGGCAAGTCCGAATGTGATGTGACCACAACCAGAGCCCCAAACGCACATTCTGCCTATATCAGCCATTGCATGCGCTCAGATTTAGGCCCTGATAGCACAGCTGCGCCTCTGGCGGCCAGATCTTCCATTTCAATCACACCCCACTAGAGGGACAGCGGCCCAAGTTTGGCCACCATACGCTGTTTATGCATCTTGGCAACATGTAACGATGCAACAGACAGATCAACACTGCAGTATGGCCATTAAACTGTGGATATATTTTGTTCATAACTCTCTTTATTTCCGGATTATAGGACTTTTTCCTCAATCAGTGGCATATGTACGACATAAGTGTGCCAAGTTTCAGTACTCTCAGAGGTGTGGAAGTGGGTTATAGTTAGCACTGACATACAAACATATGGACAAACTCTCTGCTTTTTGACATGAGTGCGTCTTTAAAACGGGTCCGTATAGAGGGGAGGCATGGATCCAAACTCGAGCGTTACAGAAAAGCGTTACAGTCTATTATAACCGAGTCTACTATACAGGGTGTATCTGAACTCAGTGCCCCGACGTATATGACTGCCTTCCTAGCCACCAGAGGATCGATTTAAGTATAGGAATCATTATGTTTGGCCCCCGCATTACGGAGATACACTCTTCAGCGATTTTTGCCTAATCGCTCCTTCTGACTTTTAAATAGAATTTTCTGGTGTAACTAGCCAAAGAGGCCTTACCACCTGTGGGCAACAAACCAACAAAGTCCCGCCCCCAGACCTTCCAGAGCCTTCTGACTGAGGGAGGGTTCGATGGGTGGCCTAACCGACAGGATATTTTGTACTACATGTTTGCGGCCAATTATCTCCGTAATGCGGCGGCCAGACATAATGATTCCTATACTTAAATCGATCCTCTGGTGGCTAGGAAGGCAGTCATATACGTCGGGGCACTGAGTTCAGATACACCCTGTATAACCGAGTTTACTATATATCCGAGTCTACTATATCCGAAGTGGCGTGTGAGTGTTATAGTCAGTACCCTGCCATGGGGCCCATGGCGGGGGCATGCAGGGGGGCATGCAGGGAAATTCTTAGAAGGGTCACCATGAGTGTCGAGACCGACGGTCGAGACTCTTTAGGGTCACCATGCATGTGTCCAGACTTTAGGATTACCATGCATGTGTCCAGACTTCAATAGGCATACTGATAATAAGCAATCAATTCACTCCCCACAATTCTGATCCGATTTTAAAGACGTATTCACGTCAAAAGCTGCGGCTTGTGTTCCTGACACACCCTAATGTAATTTTATATTATGTACTGAAGAAAATAATCATCCCATGGTACAGATGGATCTGTCGAGAGCATGGTCTTAGAATACTAAGGTCTGGACACTCCCACTTACCGCCAGCCGGAGCGTTTTGCATGAGGTGGTCACCTGAGAGCGTCATGAGACCTTTCACGGAGCTATTATGTGGCGACCCTACCGGACTACTCTGAACTTTATAGGTACGAAAGGGAAGCGCTACATTGGGCGACCCAACATGGCCGCCGGCGACCATGTTGGGTCGCCCAGTGTAGCGCTTCCCTTTCGTACCTATATCCCCATAATAATAGCCTTGTCTGGAACGCCAGATGTTGCAGCCTGAAGAAGTAGTGCCGTGACGAAAAAGGTGGCAGCACTCCCTTGGCGGCCTTTGGCGGCGGCCAAGGGAGTGTTGCTACCTTTTGGTCAGTACGGCACTAATTCATCAGGCCGCCACTTTCCCTTCCCGCCAAAAGTCCTAACCGCCACCTCTTTCATTTCCCGCCAATACAGGTCTGCCAACTGATTCAATCTGAGCCTCAGAATATTCAGAAAGCTGTCATATACGCTGCTACTTTCAGCCCCACTTTCTAACTATGCCGCCATCTTGGATCCGGATCTAGCAACTTATTATCATTTTCAGCGGATAGCTTGGCTAAGAGTAAACCATTGCGACTTATTTGGCGGCGTAGCATGAACCTCCCGGAGCAAGCAAACAAGATATCAGCGGTGGGATCAGCAGGGGATTGGAGGTTGGCAAAGCCACAATAACGTCCGTTGGCCTCCGCCGCCACAAGACGGACAGTACTGTAAATGTTGCGGATACGAAACCCACGTAATCGCCCAGCTCCGCTTTCTCTCCGCATTACCTAAAGATATCCTGCAGGGAGACGAACTGCCTGGCGGGGCCACAACAGATGACAGTGGAGATAATGGATACCCCGTGATAAGCCTCCTTGAGCTTTTTAGGGGATCATCTTTTAATTGACCGACTTTAATCATTGCCTTTGCTGTGATGGATTTTGATTGTGAGAGGAAACGGGAGAACCCCCGAGAAAACCCACGCGAACACGGAGAGAACCCATCGAAACTATATCCACACTAGCGCACCCGTAGCGAGCCCTCTCATTCAATTTTTTCATTACCATTGTCTTCCTCATTGCAGGTATTGCCAAATTTTGGCTACGGGTGCGCTAGTTTAATAATAATAATAACAATTGGGGTTAGTGCGCCGCCCATTGAGGGCATCTGGCACGATACCTTTATTTCGCTTTTAGGTGTACAGCTACATTTTTGGTCCTTTTCCATAACGCCCGGGTACCGCGAGCGATAGGGGATGACAGGAGGGGATGTGCAAAGTGCAGTGCAATGCGGTACAGTACTGGCCAATAATCGAGGCAACGACTAGCGACATTTTCTCGAAGCGGCAGAAGAAGGAATCTTGCTCGCCCGGCTTCTAGCATGCTTATCTTCGATTCCTTCTTCTGCCGCTTCGGTAAAATGTCGCTAGTCGTTGCCTCGATTATTGGCCAGTACTGTACAAGGTCATTTTGTGAACTCCCCCGGGTGGATTTGTCTATTGGATATTCCACCCAGAAACGAAGCCAGAGACGACCCACACTCTTCACGGGATGAAGGGGGTGTCCCCGCGCGGGATTTGATCCCGAGACCTTAACATCCGTGGGCGCGCACGTTACCGTGGCGCCACTCCGTCTCCCCACTTTCGTACCTATAAAGTTCAGCGTAGTCCGGTAGGGTCGCCACATATCAGTGCAGTGAAAGGTCTCATGGCGCTCTCAGGTGAGCACCTCATGCAAAACGCCCCGGCAGGAGATAAGATAAGATTGTAGGGGAGGTGTCCGGGGGCTGGTCGCGAGCGAGGTGCCTGCCCATATCCATTTTCTTCCTGGAGGCTTTTGTAAATCTTACAAAAATATAAAATAAAAAGCAATAATCTTATTCATCATCCTGCCACATTCGTGGACATCAAATTTTGCGGTTCAAATTTTGGCTCGAAAAACGGTACGGTAGTCTACGTGCGTGTCGTTGTCACAGTTTTTCTTTTCGAGTCATGCAATAAATTATTGTGTTCCACTTTCCTCAAAGTTCGCAGGAACAGGGTCGTGGATAATGACCATAGGACAAGACTGTGCCCTTGACTAAGTACATAGTAGAATAAATAATGACTTCTCCTGTTGCAGAACTTATTTCATCAACTACTCCCACCTGTTAGTCCTTTTCTCAGTAACCTCGAAAAAATAAGTTCTTGCCTTTGCAAAAGGTGAAGGTGGATGCTGAGTTATAGCCCGTTGAAACAAGAGAGGAGAGAGCCCCGCTGCACAAAAAAATATGCAATTGTTACAAAACTGGTATGTAAAATATCCCTAGTCAGAAAATTAATTGTGTATAGTGTTTTTTTATCTGGATCACATGAAGGTGAGAGAACTTACTTACGTCAGCAGTTTAGTGATACTTGGACTATTTTTATTCGCAAACATAAGACTACTCGTGTATAAAGCACCAATGTGTCCCAACTTGTTAGCATAAAACTGGCAAAAATATATTTATTTCCATAACACTCTCGACACCCTTTCTAAAATATTACTGTTAAATTGATCGCTACAATTTGCGGAATGACAAATTGATCATGAATCCCAAAAGGGTCTTGCTGCAGTTTTGAGGCTCTATACCTACGTAATTATGTAGGGAATTATTACGCACTGTATTACCATGTAGCGGTATCACTTCATCCTTGATAAATAAATTCTTAATCCTGATTCCTCATTACCGTGTCACAAAGGCCTATCCATATTTATAGTGTGTTTGACATTATTCCGACAACGCCACAAATAATGTAGTGTCATGTGACGTAAATTATGTAACCCTAACCTACATCCCCTTCTCCAAAAATGAGCCACATAATTTATGAACGAACTTTCATGACTAGTTGTGCAAGGGCATTAAAAGCTGTGACTCTAGAGTAGCTGGCATTAGAATCCGGTTGTGTGACTGCAAATCAATGAGAAAATCTCCGATTAGCTTATGGACCAACTGTCGGGGAAATTCTCAAAAAAGCTGTCACGGGTGAGTCAGGGTAAATTACATTATTTTTTTTTCATGCTGACCGTAGACAACTAATGAAAACCTCGACCCCACACCGATATACAGTGAAGGCGCGGTACAAACTATTTGTAATAACAGACATTTAAAGAGGTTCAATTTCTTTCTACTTCCTGGTAATATGGAAGGACAGCTGCGAACAAAATGCATAAAAACTTATACATATCGCAATCTGGTGACCATCTGGATTTTGCCAAATTTGAAACAGTTGTGGTCTGAAGCGACAGATGGAATGAATGGAGGATGGAACATCCGCAGCTTGTTAGGAGATCTATTTGGACTACCTCCAAAAAGAAAGAGAGGCTTACCCTTACCCGTGTGGCAGGACCTTCTCCCCATCCCCCCGCCATATCGTCTCTCCCCAACTCAATTCGCCCAGGATAAAGTTTGACCTCCTCCTGAGACAGTTGTACAGGTCTTGCATTAGCTCAGGGGACGGAAGTTTGTGTGTTTTTGTGATTTTACTATAGCTGTGGGGACATGTGTCCCCACTAAAAAAACACGCGCTGTGTACTATTACAGTGGGGACGTAAAAAAAATTGTGGGGACATGTCCCTACTATTTTCATTCGTAGGGTTTCACAAAAGTCCATTTTTCTCAGCCTAGATGAGTGAGGGTAGGGTAGTTTAGGTAGGGTCGGGTAGGGTAGGTTAGGTTAGGTTAGGTTAGGTTAGTTTACACTAGCTTCGAAAAGTGGAATTTTCACGTCCCCACAGCTAATTCAGAACAGAACTGGGTGTGTTTGTGACAGCATAAAGTGGAAGCAAAACTGCGACAAAAACTGGACTGACAAGAAATCCTGGTTGGTGACTACAAATGAAGGAACATACAATATAAACCAATAAATTATTATGCCGTGGAATGTCACAGAATTTTACCCATGCGGTCGAAACTATAGCGTCAGTAAATATGACATGAAAATATAATATTAGTCCGGGCCCTAAGCGCAAAAATCAGGCCTAACCTTGCACTTTGTGATAAGAAGGTGCCACTTGGCACATAATTATGTTCCTTAGGCCTATAGGAGCAATTCCAGAGTTGCAGGCAACTGATAGGCCCCCCTTAGCTCACGAGTTATCAGTGCGGTGTTGCCAACATGGCCTGGGATGACCTGAGCGTTTTTAACGTTGCATTTTGTGATAAGAAGATACCGCTTGGCACATATGTTCCCTAACGTGCGCATGTGCCCTCGGGGATGGAACTGCACGCGCATGCGCAGCCGGCGCGGCGGGATGGATTCGAACACGCACAAGTTCGACTTTGACGCACAAGTCGATATGGAAACAGTCCTCTTTCCCAAGAAAACAAGGCCATGGAAACGCACACGCAAAAGTACGACTTTGACGCACAAGTCGTAGTTTCAAGTCGATATGAGTTCAGACCTTAAAACTCTGAACATAAAAACTTTGTCATCTCAAAGTCACAGCATACAGTAAAACTTCAAGTCGAACTTCCCTAAGTCGAAGTTCTCTACAAGTCGAAGAAAATGATGAGCTTGGTTGGTCACAATGTAAAATAATAGGAAATAAACTTCCCTAACTCGAATTTCTATAACTCGAAGTTCTCCATAACTCGAAGTGCAGGCAGGGCCTTACGATGGGATATCAATGCATTTTCAGTCTCCCTAAGTCCACGTTCATGTTGGCGAGTACGGAAAATTTCATAATTTCCCAGACGAAGGGTCGAGAGGAGGGCACATGTCTACAGAAAGGCTCAAGTTCCTGATCTCCGTCTTCCAGACGTACCGAAAGAAGGGTTTGACTCGATTGTGACAATTAAATCCTTGAATCTAAGAGTAGACAAATGCCCATCACTGAGTTTTTTTTTACAACAAAATAACGAGGAACATTGTAAGTGTGATAGTGACAGTTATTTTTAAGTCTTGAACACCTTTCGTCGCTGGATATAAAGGTAGGCTACCTTATATAGAGTTATGTGCTTAAAAATTCAAAACTTCTCTAATTCGAATCTTATATAACTCGAGGTTTTTTCCCTGTCCCATGGAGATTCGCCTTATAGAAGTTTTACTTAGTTGAAACTGGCTTAATCATAGCATATCAACGTTGCTTTATAACATGAGGTAGAGAGGATGTGCAAACATTTGCATGCGGGTGACAAACGGGAGGGAATGAAAATAATGTTTGTTGAGGTTGGTGCCGGAAAAGATGTTGTTTGGGGATCCACATATCATCATTAGTTTTGGTCACGCAATTATCGTGGTGTCGGAACTCTGCCTTAAAATTAACCCTTTTACCCTATAAGCCTGATTAAAATTCTGTTTTAGGGTTTATTGCTGTTTACATGTTGACAACGAATTCGACAAACAAGCCCACCACATTAAATCTACAAAGCAGTAAGTTGTTACTAATACGTACTTGGTATGACACAGTTCCTGAAATTTGCTAGGTTTATATTCGCCTTTGTTAATGTATTATTATTATTTCAGTTCACTTAAGCTCTTTAATTAAAAGTAAATATGAGACAAGCATGGAATGGGTCAATATTTCTTGTGCTGTACTGCTGTGATACTGTTGCTAAATCCAATTCTCATAGCTCGTGTGACCAAAACGATGCAGCCGGTGGTCTCATTAAAATTACTACAAAAATTACTAGTAAATGTAAGTCATTGCTATTATTACATTGAAAGTAAAAGTACCATAATATAGTGCTAACTAGGTATGAACTACATTTTGTTTGATGAATCATGTTAATAAATTATTACAGGAAGGATGTGAATATCTGATGGTCTTCATGGAGTTAGAAATTTTTACAGTAGCCTCTAGAGACCCAATGTATAGTATATGCTATACATTGGGTCTCTAGAGGGTAGGCGAAAGGGGTTCTCTGATGGTAAAGACAGGTTTATGAGAGAAACAATAGTCAATAGGGCCCTATAAAATTGTTGATAATAATAATAATGATATTGATCCAAAAAGGGATAATCCAATCTTCAAACCCATATACGTAACAAGAAATAATATTCAAGCGTGTCTGATCGTATTACATTTCAGGTTCTCATAATAATTATGTTACCGGACTAAGGCAAGTTCAGGTAACCTCATCTGTACATGATGTCACAAAGGGAGGAGCATGCAATTGAGAAAGGGAATTAAACGTCCAGAACCGAGATTACTGGTAGCTGCTCACATGTACCCTGATTACACTTAATTATTCTCCGGCAACGCGACCGTAAAGCCGTAATTATTTTCCGCAACACGGATACAATAATCCTACATTTTCACTCGTGCTAATAACGCCCACTGCAAAAGTCTTAATTTCCTTGTTCCAACGAAATTGCACCAATCTTTCAGTCCCCCAAGTTGATATATGCTTTTAATTGCAACTGCAGCTACATAATAACAATCATGTTAAGCAGGACAACGTAACACTAACTGCCTGCTTTGCTTGCTATCAGGTTACTTACATCTCCTTGAGTAATTAAAGGCTGCAGCAAGTACTCTCCTTCACCTGTAATAGTTATTTACAAGACACCATGCCTGACATTGTTAGGGCTAATACATAAGTAGCTTATTCACGTAGATTAACGGTAGATTTGGGAGTGCATTGGGAAACCTTTTAGTATATGTACTGTAATATTGTTTTAATATTTTAATCCCCTGGAATAATTTTTGTACAAATTTCGGTGTACTCTAGAAGAAAAATATAGAGCTAATTTCAGTAGATTATTCCGGAAGGGGTGAAGGGGTGTTACAATTTAAATGTCCGTCTTAGTTTGCTTTTTTGCTTTATACAGGGTGTCCAAAGTTCAAGTGACGGTTTCATGTGGTCACCTACTTTTTTTCCAGGTCATCCCAGCAGGATTCATTACATGTAGCTTCTATTGGCGTCTAATATTTTCGATGACGCCGAAGAGGTAACAGTTCAGACGTATGTGTCCTGCTGGGTTGACCTGGAAAAAAGGAGGCGCACACATGAAACCGTCATTTGAACTTGGGACACCCTGTATATAACTTAAGAAGTTTTGGTGGTTACGAAAAAAATATCAGTTGCTAATATTCTACGGAAGTGAAATATCTATGCATTTTGATGGGGAATGAGCCCATTAGAACTACTGCCATAGAAAAGTAACCATTCAGAAGGAACTGACAAGGGAAGTGTCTGTAGGGCCATCGGCCAATCGGCCCGAAAATGACACTAGGGGTAAATCGCAGGCCAGAAATTCATTGGTGAAAGTAAAAAGTCACATTAGCCAACCGTTTTCGAGCATCGGCAGAAGAAAAAAAAAGTAATGCACTTCCCAGCAAGCTGTTTATTTATTCCTGTTGATTGCAAAAGGGAAGATATGCGGTGATAAACGGTGTTGGGGAAGAACGAAAAAGAAAACGATGCTCCGAGACGAGGGAGGGGGGGGGGGGNACTGTTTATAATTTCTTCTGCCGAATGCGCCCCATTGTCACCGAGCAGGTTTGCCGGGCACCTATAGTCGCCCATATCTCGAAAACGCTTGGCTAATGCAACTTTTTACTTTCACCAATGAATTTCTGGCCTGCGATTTACCCCTAGTGTCATTTTCGGGCCGATTGGCCGATGGCCCTACAGACACTTCCCTTGTGAGTAACACCAATTTAGGCCTGTTGTAAGAAAGCAAAAGAGGAAACTCACTGATTATGTCGGCTAATCGCTAATGCCGGTAATGTGAATGCCTATACGTTAATATGAGGGATTTGACATAGGATTTCAAACAAGTGGCCCTTATAGGGGTACCGGTACCTTGTAAAACTGAAATGCGAACAAGCTGATGTCCAACCACATATGAACAATAAAATCGTCTCTCCTCATAGAAGGACATAAGTATGAAAGTTGTTCACTGAACGAGTCTTATAAACTGAGGGAAGCCCATGTTCTATGATTAACATAGTATCCATGACTTCCCACCTACTTAAAGCCATGTTTATGCCCCAGAGGCTGAACTCCGTGCCACTGAACTCACCACAAGTGAAGACCAGAGATGTTCATGCCTCAATAAACATGATTATAGATTATATTCCATTAGCCACCCGTTGAGGTCATTGTCATCTACGTCGTAAACGATTGGATATTTGATATTTCTCATTACTACAATTATGGCATCTTTTGTACCAAGAGCCTCCTAGAGCCACCAGTGCAGTGGGAGATTGATCTGGAGTTTAGACTCATCATGATTGTATATCCTGATTACTTATTCATCTGTTGCACTATTTTCTCTAACTGTTTGTAATGAAGAGATGTAGCAGCCACAAGGCAACCCAGCCCACTGGCCAAATCGATATACAGGGAGACTCAGGAAAGAAGTGGTCTCGGCGAAGAACGGGGAAGCCAGGCTGCAATATGAAAGTGTACATCCGTCCAGGGACTTACGGGGTCGGAAAGTAAAGAGCAACCTCCGGAGGGACGGAATTCATGAGATTACTATATTACCGAGGGATTTCAGGAAAAAAACATCGGCCGTTACAGGAAAACCGTTAAAACCCGTTACATAAAAGCCATTATATGACATTCTGGTGAGATTCTGGACACAGAGGCAATATATTCATGCCACATGATGCATCTGATCACTGATAAACTGTGCATGCGCAGGCACATGCGTGTGCTGAAGCCCCCTTACAACACCAGCGACATTTCTCCCGTGCAGTGCATTATACCTCTTCGGAAACCCCTGTTGTCGCCCCGACGCCTTGAAAGCATTTGAGATTGCAGAGTGATCACAGATGTCGAGCAGAGAGGAAGTCAGTCTGTTACCTCTCACTGTCTAATATTAATGAAGAGAGTGAAACGGGCGTAGAAGTCCGCTCCACTTGTTCCTGATGAGAAATTTCCCTCTGGCAGCCTGAAAACTTCTACTCCCACGCCCCCCCCCCCCCTTCCCTACCTCCTGCACTCCCCCACCCTCCCTCTCCTAAACCGGAAAGTTGCAATTGGATTATTCGGAGAACACTTTGAAAGCCCATTGTACAATGGGGCGGGGCTCGGAAAAGGCAACGGCCTTTGCTCCTTGCACTAAATCCCACCTAGGTTTATGCTTCAACTCATTGTTTCCGCAGCAGCTATGGAGGAGGAGAAAAAATAAATGCTAGCTTTCTCTGGATAACTTGGCAACAATGGGCCCGACTGTGTAACTGTTTTAGCTGTTATCAAGTGACGTGTAGCTAAATCCCCTGCTTGGAGTGGAATAGCATTTAATGTAACTATTGTCTCAAGTAAAAAAAGAGGTATTACAAAATTATTTAATATTTAAATTGAAACTTATTTCCCTACGTGCCCTAGAAAATGTATGATATAACTCAAGAGCCCGGATGCATATAGATTTTTCTTACTTGCATTCCATCTGGAAACGCTGGCCGACAAAAAAGGAGTAAGTTAGTCACGGAACATGGCACCGCCCGCCTTCCACCGGCTTTCTCCACCCCATTTTCAAAGCGGGGCTGGATTTATCGTCGGACTTGTACACAAATTCCAGGAGCCAATATGAAAACAACACGTGTTGAAAGGCACCGAAAAAGTGAGAATGGCCGTTTTTTTGCCGGAAGGTTTGCAAAAAAAAGGGCGAATCCTGGCGAAACCTAATTCTGTTCGTAGGAGATTCGATTGGATTCCAATAGCGACACATGCCGCCTTATCAGCATCCAGAAGCCCTGGATTTTTGCAGGGCGGGAAAACGCAATATCCGTCCACCGTTTGTCTCGCAGACGTCTTTTTTGGGGGGAGGGGGGGGGCGGCTTTTATCCTAAGCCAGACCCAGTAAGGATACATTTGCCAAAAAAAAGGGAGGGCACTGAATGGCTCCGGAATGCTGGACCGAGAAAATCCCACGTACCTTCTTAACAGCATACCGCGGAAGTGTAGCTAAGTGTCCGTCATTGTGGAAATACCCGTTCCATACCCGATTGCCGATATTTTGCCCAAAGTTCCTTTTACACGACTTTCCAGGATAAGTGCGAGGAAAACTTCAACTCAGCAGGTTTTATTTTAAACACCGCGACATTAAATACCTTCGCCAAGACTATAGTTTTCTGTGAGTTCCAGAAGCTAAAATATTCCCAGTTGCCCTCAACCCTGCCATTTGTAATATACGATTGCTGTTCAAATGAAAACGAAAGGAATGCCAAACGTAAAAAAACGCGCAGTTTGGGATGCTGCTCGCAAGAGACAATTGCAAATTCATAAGATACTCATAAATTCGGACAGTTTTTCTGTAGATGAAATATGAGTCGTACAGTATCTGCTACTTGGATGCACCTCTTCAAACATGCACCAAAGAATAAAAGAAAGCGTTTTTTGCATTAAAGTACTGTACAAAAGCCATCGAATCTTTCGGCGAGTACAGTACATGCACAATATGATTCTACCCTGTACAGTATACCCATCAGTACTTGTCTACGAGTGATGTAAAAAAATTCAGAAACGTGAAAATAGTCGAATAGGCGCAAGGCGAGGCAAATCGAGCTGTGACATCTGAATATTTTCATGCCAGTCGCAAATACGTGTGTGCAAAATACATAGCATGTCCACATTTTGCATGTACCCGTACCCGCAGTATTTCGATGTGTTTGTCATTTCTATGCACCAGATCGAATAACGGCGCTCTTTATAGTGATGAATGTCAAAAGGAGGCCTCCGCCATCTTTAACCAGATTCTGTGAGTTTTGAATATAAAAAAATGAAAACTACAACTTGTAGTTTTCATTATTTTCATCAAGCTGTGTACTCATAAAACGGCCAGAGTAGGTCTATCACACAGATAGGTATGTCTAGCAAGGAAACAACAAGACATTTAGATACTTCTCTACTTTTGATTAAAATAGAAGAAAATGCTGGTCCAGCGATTGTAGATCACTCGCTCCTAAACGCCCATGGGCTGCCCTGAGGGCCGTCAAAGTTTAGAGCAATTGATAAAAGGCCTCTGAAAATGGGGTCATTCATGACATGTGGCATAGTCCAATGGGATGGAAAAATGCCAACAGCTATTGCTGGCTGCATATCAGTAGGTTGCGTAATAATTATGCCCACCTTAAAATACAGGGTGTTTCATAATGATTCTGGAAAACATAGATTCCTATCCTCTAGAAAAAATAATGTTCCCTTTGTACAGGAGGAGAAGTGGTGGGGTATTTTGGCTTCACAAGCTAGTTGCCGACAATTTATTCATATAAGTTACAGCAGGATGTGAGTGCAATATATCATGTGGATTAAGGTGCACGTCTGAAGATGTCTTCCTGTACCAAATGTGTAATACAGTATCTACATATTTACCAGTAAATGCGGCGACATTTCTTATACATTTTCATGTTACAATTTGTTTTGGCCTAAGAATCCACTTGGGATAGGCTCATCCGTAAGTGCGACATATCCTGT
This sequence comes from Catajapyx aquilonaris, assembly GCA_000934665.2. Taxonomy (NCBI): domain Eukaryota; kingdom Metazoa; phylum Arthropoda; class Diplura; order Dicellurata; family Japygidae; genus Catajapyx; species Catajapyx aquilonaris. The sequence goes on along the minus strand of JYFJ02000986.1, from coordinate 52,166 downwards.
ATGCCTAAACAGCATATTCCAATTAATATCATTATTAGCTATAGCATTATTAGTTAGCAATTTTTTGACCCCAAGCTGTTATTTAAGTTATTTACTATATTTTTACTCTTGGGGGTTATCAAAACCTTAATGTAACAGTGGAATAGAATACCCTATTTATTACATGTGCAGGATGGTTCATCCTGACATGAAAGCTTCAACCATTGACCTCCTAGGACAGCAGTTCCATATGAAATTCTCCCAATGGGATAATCTCAAAATTTTTGGCAATGTTGGGCCTAGCAATGAATGCGTCCATTAAATATTAAACATATATGATCAACAGAGAAATGAGTTTCAAAAGTATTATTTGGACTATTATTATTACAGTTTACTGTATATATTTTTACCCCGTTGGGCTGTGGCCATGGGAGGGGGGGGGGCTATTATTATAAACAATATCCCGTCAAATATCAACAGAGCCACATTACAGTACCGGTACATAGCTTGATCAAATGAAAATGAAAACGCGGCTTTAAAATTTTTAAAAGCTCTCTGTTTGGAAGCCGTTTGAGAGTTCTTTTGTGGACTCGTATGGTTCGCCTAACATCAGTCAGTTCGTCGTTAGGTGTAGTGTGAAATTGACTGCATCTGTTTGATGTTTGCATTCCTTCAGAAATTCACCGAAGATAATATTAAAAAGTGTTCGATTTGGTACATAAAAAGAACAAAACTCATGCAGTCACGTGATTGCGACTGAAATATTTTAAAAACCGGTGATGTCCAACTCCCTGTCCACCTATCGATAAACTGCCTGAAGTTATGAGTACCGTATGAATCTGCAACTGTCCCTTTCGAACGTTATTCCAAACGGCGGGTTTTAAAAATTATTGCACTTTTCATTTGACCAACCCTTGTACATATTTTAGCTACTGCTGCACACGAACGCCATTTCGATCGAGCATTTTTCGAACCATGGTGCCAGATTTTGTAAGCCTCTGTTGAGCACTTTCCCCGCCAAGCCTTCGACTGTGTCTGCCATTGTATTCTCGCCTGACCATTTTCGTATGCTGAAAGTCACTATATGAAAGTTATGGACTATTTGGAGGATGAGTGAAGACGTCCCACTTGAAATGTTGGACAAGAAAGTACGGTACCGGAAATGTCTGATGACACAGAGGGTGGCACTATGGTGAAGTGATTAACGCCACAGCCTTCCACCTCTGAGGTCTTGAGTTCGATCCCCGGGTCGGACAGCGGATACCCATGATATAGAGTTTCGATGGGTTCTCTTCGTATTCGCGCGATTTTCTTGGGGCTCTCCCATATTCCCACACACAATCCACAGATCTCTCTTCCCCCTCTCATCATCCTATGCTTGATGTTCCTCTGATGCTACTGAGAGCAAGATAACATAATGAACACATTCAAATTCAGTATTTCATGTTGCGTACAATAACGTACAGTACACGTTAATATTACAGTCTCAATAGTTTTTTGAGATGATCCCAGCTCTGATAGCCTCTAATGGTTTGCAATGGGAATCTTGCAATAAAACAAACAAACAAGCTATCACGACGTGTCCACAAAAAAGGGAGTAGTCAGCATCAATGTAGGGGGCCTGCGAGACAAATAATGAGGAAGAACAAAAATCTCATACAAATAATATTATTTGTGTCGATTTTTTTCTTCGCTCATTAGGCTATACGACATTCAATGACGTATAAAATAAACGTGTGTCTAATGAATAATTACGTAAAGTCATATGTGATCTACATTCAGTTCTTGGCATTTTCACTTCGACATTATAACCTATACAGGGTGTATCAGAGTCACGGGTCAAGCGAGTGCGAGGGGGTGGGGAAAAATCGTAGGTGGCGACAACCCCCCAGTAATCAATTTATTTATTACGGTCTACGTCGTGACGTAACTTCCTATCTGTTTTGAATCGAGTCGGGCGGGCTGGCAAGAGTCAAGGTAAGAGGGCAGTGGTTGAACCACGGCACGGGTTGAACGGGTTTTTAGCCTTGCGGGTTGCACTGCCTTTTTCTAGTTTTTCAGTGCAATAATAATAATAATAATAATAATAATAATAATAATAATAATAATAATAATAATAATAATAATAATAATAATAATAATAATAATAATAATCCTTGGGTAGTGCCTGACCCTATATAGGGTATGCGGCACGGACCTTTATTATACTTGAAGTACAATGCAGTACAATGCTGGAACCTTGAGCGAATCGCCCGGGCCCACGGGCAGGATGACAGGAGGGGATGTGCAAGGTGCAGTGCAATGTCTTAATGTGGCCATTTTTAGTGAACTCCCCCGGGTGGTTTAGTCTGTGGATATACCACCCGAGACGAAGCCAGAGGTGACCCTGAACTCTGCACGAGATGAAGGGGGTGTCCCCGGGCTGGGATCGAACCCGGGACCTTAACATCCGTGGGCGCATACGTTACCGCAGCACCACTCCGCCTCCCTAGTCTAGTTTTTTCAGTGCAACCCGCAAGGCTAAAAACCCGTTCAACCAGGTTCAAACCACTTCCCTCTTACCTTGACTCTTGCCAGCCAGCCCGACTCGATTCAAAACAGATAGGACGTGACGTCACGCGGTACGGCCGTAATAAATAAATTGATTACTGCCGTATTTCTCATTGTTTTATAAAACCGACCGGGGTTGTCGCCACCTACGATTTTTTCCCCACCCCATCGCACTCGCTTGACCCGTGACTCTGATACACCCTGTATAATATCATGTTATTGCATTATATTATAATGCAATAACATGATACAAAGAAAAATCTAAATAAAATCATTAGCCTACATAAAAATCATAGATGGACAGCCATCCGCCAAATAGCGTTTTCTTTTGGTCATTACTGAACAACTAGTGGTGCCGTAACAACAATGAAAAGAAAGGCCATGACGCACTATTGGATCCTTAAGCACAGCAGTAATAAATTGAACTGTAACTCACTTCAGAGCTTTGTATCGAGAAGAATGAAGCGAAACACTTTCAGATGTTTTCAAGTCACGTTTTCTGGTAGCGAAATATGTTAATGGCATGTTAAATTGCCTCCTTTCCCCGAGATATTGGCGGAAGAGCCGACAGGGGCGAGCAGTGATTGGCCGTTCGGATGGCCTATTAGGAGGCAATTACACGTCATTTGCCGATTCATTGCCCTGATATGGTCCGCCATATCGCTATCTGGAAATTAATTTCTCTTTTGCCGAGGAGCAGATTGAGCAAGTCTGGCAAATATTGACCTGGCTCGATTTTATTACACTGTTTACCTGCAAAAACGCGTTGCGTCGATGAGATAAATTGCTGGTGCATATGTGCCAACAAAATGTAGGCACATGTATGCTAACACTAAACAGGGTATTTCTTACTGGTATGTCGTCCGGTCGGCAGCATACTCGTTGTTGCCTCAAACCAAGTCTATTAAAATGTAGGGGAGAGAAATGTCGAGAGATCAACCTGTAACAAGGTAGACGACTACAATAGTCACACCGCCCTGCCCCTAGGCACACGCGGCGACCCGCATTGCAGAGCTGGGCAGGCAAAACAGCATGTTCACTGGCTGTAAGAAGCACCCAGAATCGTGTCTTGAAATGTATGTTTTTGGTGGTGTCCTAGCTGGCTGTGTGCATCGTGGTCAGTACATTCCGCAAAAGATACTTCAAGTAAACTGCCAGTGGAAAAAGTGGACGTCATTTCAAAGTCTTGATTACAGATGAAAAACTGTGACATCAGTAAAACGGTATTCATAAAAATACAAAGTCGCATTACTTGGAATTTATTGTCAGCATGCCCTCTTGCTCCGTTGCCAAAATAGTGGTGCCGTAAAAAGACTTGAAAAAAGGATAGCAGCTTGAAGGGTGTATCTATATGTTGTTGGAGGCCCTTGAACTGTATTTTTGCCTTCTGCCTTGGGAGAATAAAGAGAAGAAACACCAAAACCTGTGCGGAATTCAAATGAGTCGGTTCTTGCAGATGAGGTGGAGTCGCCGGCTGAATGACGTCATAACGCGTTTAGGCATTCTGTTTGAAGAGAGCGAGGTGCGGAATAAAATATACAAAAAAAAATTCCATAAGCAAACTTTCCATCTGCCCCGTCTCTGGCCTTTAGCATACTTTTTACCGACACCAAAACTTCTTTAGGTACCATTTTTGCCAAGTGACCCAGAACAATGTGTCAGGGAAAAGGGTTTTGACAGTTGTGCCGACACTGTTTTGCAAAACAATTTCCAGTCTAGTTTGGTTAACGTGATGAATGAACTGCGACAACCTCAACTCTAACTCCTCCACTCCCTATTAATGAACAACCAGATGTTCTAATTACCTCGTTTGACGCTTACAAACCGCAATTCCGTTTTCCTTCGTCCACTGTCCCAATTGGGAAACAGTTGTTGCCGTTGTTTTGTAATTAGTAGAGTAGAAACAGATGCTTACAAAAGATGCCTGGTTTGATATTGATGCTTTAGTTGAAGCCGTTAAAATTAGTGGATATAAGGAGGCCTGTTATTATCGTCAGAAAATTAGTCTGCACTAAAAAGAGTTTAAAACTTTTATTGTATATTACACCATTCCTTTTAAAGGTGTGAAGAATTGTTTCTTAACCTATACCATGACCTATACTATATTAAAACAATTCATATTAAATGGTAGATATTTGTCTTGGACGTATTTTTCTGGGGAATAATAATTACATAATATATTATAATTATAATTCCTCCATACTATATTGAGAATCAACAATGCATTAATATTTATGTATATAGGCAATCATAACATGCAAGTTATATCAGTGATATTATCAAATTGTTTAGAATGCACATTTGTCGCAGTGTTTAGACCTATAATCATCAGTTCCGATTTACCTCGAAAATATTTACATCAGCAGTTATCACTTATTAATTTTAGAACGTTTCCTAATGAAGTGTACCGTATAGTATTACAAGTATTAAGGTGAAGTGAGGCAAGTCGGGACGGTACACTATTATGATATATGAAGTTTCGATATCCAGTGCCGGAATAATATTGGATAGGCCTACTTCTAATAGGCTACAATCGCTACATGTACAGTGCATCACACATGCCAATCAAAGACATATACTGTATACTATAGAGATAGGAAAACCCGACTACCCGAATCATCTGGATCTAATGCCAAATTGCAAATGTACTTCTTTTTTTTCCGACTACAGTACACTGACACATTTATCACCTGTTACCATTCACATACATTGTGACACCGGGGATATTCCGCCCTCAATGGTAGGCTGACGTTAGAGTATAATAGTAATGGATACCCCATGATAGGCCCCTTGCGCCTCTTAGGGGGATCATCAGTTCTTTTGAATAACCGCCTTTAATCATTGCTTGCGCTGTGATGGATTTTGATTGCGGGAGGAAACGGGATAACCCCGAGAAAACCCACGCGAACACGAAGAGAACCCATCGAAACTCTATCCACATAAGCATACTCCGTCCAACCCACAGGACGTAATGTACTGAGCAAGGGGTATTGAAATAAAAATAAAAATAATAAAAAAATACTCCGTCCAACCCGGGGATCGAACTCGGGACCTTAGAGGTGGAAGGCTGCGGCGCTAACCACTCCGCCACCGTGTCGCCCTCTGCCATTAGTGTATAAACTCTCTCACAATTGGCTTTCGGAGCCATGAGCCAATTACGAGCAGAGTTGATGCTTATATACGTATGGTTGAGGGGGAAACTCAATAATCGAGGGGAAATAATTATATTTATGCACTTCCTTCAGTACACCCAGTCAAGACTTTACGGTGACCTTTTTCCAGGGAGACTTTGAGTCGAAATTCTGATATTATGATCTAACATCTATTCTTCCTCTTTCGGACAAGTCACATGCCATCAACATTGGTCAAGCGTGACGGAGTTGCTAACTTTTTTGTGGTTTGGTGCGAGTTGACTACAAGTTTAACGTAGGCCTATAAAATTTTTGCATCGTATATTAGTAAGGCCAATTTTGCAGGAATTCTTGGTTCATTAAACTTAATGTAATTAATTCTGACCACTTACCGCAAAAGCCTGCTCGGCCTGTGAACTTTCCCCGGCGCAGTTTTTTTTTCCGAGGCAAGTTTGTATCCCCGTTAGTTTACACCCACTGGTTGGTGTTTGGACACATACATTGGTAAAAAAGTGTAACAGCCACATCATTTCCTTACCACTACTATCCAAGTCGCATAAAATGACCCCGTGTACAAATTTGCCACTTTACCTTAATTATACGCGAAATAAAACAAGTGCCTTCTCAGATTTCGAAGTCTTTGTGTTTGTGAGATCACATAAGTAGGTAATAAACTGAATTACATACATGTGTATTAAAAATCAGTAACTTACGAGGCAGGAGAAATTGTTTTTACCCGAGAAACTGGAAACAGAAATAATCATTGGTAAAGAAAAATGTATCACCTTAAATCTCCTGTATCTTGATTCCTCCACATATTCTTGATTTTTGTGAGCCCTTCTGATATTCGACTCTTCTTTCTTCTGAAATCAGTTTTTTTCTCGATAGGTCTATAAAGCTATATGCTACAGTTACGTACTATACACATCTGATAAAATTCATTTGCCCTGCAGTCTTGATGCCAGCTGTATCACTCTTGAAATATTTACCAAACTATGTGACACTTTTAGTTTCCTGAACACGTTGGGGATCTTGGAGGCAAGAGATCGGTTGAGGAACAATTGCTGGAGCAACTCCATCAATTTCCCCCCTAATCCATTCTAAACTGCCCCTAGACCTGTCAATGCTCAATGAAAAAGCCAAGGAAAGGTTCAATCAGCCTGTCCGACCCAGAACACCCCCTGCTCGCCCCTGCCCCTTCCCTCCCTCGCAACCCCCGCCCCCTGCTCCTGCCCCCTTCTTAGAAAGAAAAAAAATAGCTAGGGTCCGATAGAAGTCTGAAGTGAAAACGAACTGTCAGGGTTACGGTCAATATCGGTTGGAGGATATAGGAGTAGTAGAGGTAAAGGGGACGGGGGAGGAAAGGTTATTGATTTTACATTAGACACCCGAAAATCGTTACACTCCCACCCCTTCCTCCCACGCATCCAAAATAATAAAAAAGGGGGATGTAAGCATCAGGCATCCGTCTGATGAATTTCTATTGCGGATGAACCTTCTCAGACTTGTCCCAGCCCTCCATGAATGCTGATGCTGACTACCGACCAATCCCAGGGCAGTGGTACTATTTATTTTATAGCTGAAAATCAGAGTCAGTTAATGACATTAATTTAGAGGTCCATCTATACAGTACAGATACTTTATATCGGTACAAGTAATCAATATTCATGTAACTGTATGCAAGAAAATGTCAGAAGATTGGAATCGATTGGAATCATGAATTAAACTAAACGTTAGGCCTCGTGTCTTATACTTCCATGCTAAATTGCATGTAATTTTGGTCATAGCACAACACTTGCACTGCGTCTTCCTCGTACAGTTCGCTGTAATACAGTATTAATGTCCCGATTCATGGTCCGAATTACCGACTGGATTGGTTATCATTTTTCCTCGTCTGGGATTCCGACTTCAAAGCAAAACATCTAACAAAATAATGTTCTAGCTTGGAGAAGCGACATTACGAAAACATTATTTCCGCAAGCATCAGAGTTATGTAATGTGATCGTCGAATTTCTTTTCCATATATTACGAGAAAATGGTCACCAATGCAATGCGGAGAGAGGGAAAGGAGGTAATGTGTATACGTACTGTATATTCTCGTCTCCAAGTAGGGAAACCAATTACAGGGTGAAAGTACAATATTTTGCTGTTTGAACAGCCCATTCTGAATTTCTGATGTATCCTGTTCAGTATACCTCACTTCAAATATCGGATTTCTATTTTCAGAAAATATGGACAAAGCCGGGGACAAAGGGCGGAATCTTTCGGCGAATCCTGCCTACGCTACCAGAGAAACCCAGGTAATCCAGCGTGTCAGGTAGGAGGGCTTCCAGGGAGAAGTTCCCGCACTTTTATTCTTGCATGACTTGCTCTCTGGAAATATGCTGACTCCAATAATCCGGTACACTCTTGCAAAGCAATCCAGCTAAATCCACGAAATCTATGGGGATTCCAGAGAACCAGATTATTTCAGAGGAATCCAGGGAGAGGCATTCCAACTGCACATTTTTGAAATAACTTATAGCTGCATTTAATATATTTTAGTAAGAGTAATTTCCTTTTCTCACAAGCACTATATGGGGTAGACTTCAATCTCTGAAGTATACTGTAAGGAGCGCTACCAATTTTGTTAGGGTAAGTGAAAGAGATTCAGAAGGGCTAATAATCAATCAATGTAAGTACTACTTGTAGTACGTCAGTCTCTCTCGCCTATTCCCCTTAGGGTTTACTGTGCATTACTGAACTTGGGAAAATGAGTCAGATTTACCCACCCCAGGTGCTGTGCCCGAAGGGAGAAAATAAAAATAGGGATAATAGATAAGGTAGGGGTGAGGAGCGGGGTGCGAGAAAGAGGAAAATGCATAATGGAAAATCGAACTCGTCATCACCAGGGGTTTCAAAAAAAAAGTTTAAAAAGGAAGGCAATGTGCGAAGGTTTCGGAGCAAACAATCACGGTCTCTCGCCCATATTTTTCGAAGGAAATATTTGCACGGAATATCTGCCCCAGGGGCTTAATTAATTTATCATTAGATTCACTAGAAAAATGATAACTATCGATATTCCGGCAAGAATGAACCGGAACATTGCCGATTACTTCTACTCTACTCTTTTCTGAGATGCACCACATCAGTGGCCGTGGGCAGGAATTACTGTACAGGATACTGTACTTAGAGGGGGAGGGGGAGTGGCCCTGCGGTAACGTATGCGCCCAGGTTCGATCCTAAGCCCGGGCTTTCCCCCTTCATCTCTTGCAGAGTTGGGTCGTCTCTGGCTTCGTCTCGAGTGGAATCTCCGACAGACTAATCCACCCGGGGGAGTTCACAAAATGTACCGTTTGAGACAATGCACTTGGACTTTGCACATCCCCTCCCAGTTACCCTTCCCTCCCTCGCGGTACCCGGGCGTTACGGTAAAGGACAAAAAAAAGCTTGTACACCTTAAAAAGCAATAAAGGTAGCCTACCGTGCCAGATGCCCATTAAAAATGTGCGGTGCACTAACCCAATTATTACTGTACATAGAGGATAGCAAGTATCCAACATTGTTGCACATAATTATGCACTCACTTGTCCAGGGAAAACTGAGGAACATGTTAGCTCGAAGGTACTGTACAGTACAGTATTATTTCTCTGGAATAGACCGGAACTTCAGTAGATTATACAGTGTGATAAAAAAAGAATGCGCTGATTTTAAAACCATATAACTCGAAAACTTGTACGTACACATATCTTGATTTAAGTTTTGAAATGCTAAGACGTGTCTAAGGTTTTGGTCTTACCATAGTTTGTTTCAATATGAGCTTCATTTGTCGGTCAAGAGATAAAAAGAGACGGTATTCGGTCTCGTGCCCAACCCGCTCAATGATATCTGAAGTACCGTTGCGATTCTATCTCGTAGGTGCTAGAGATGACTGGTCTTACACCCTACACATTGTTATTGATGATTCACATAAAAAGTCGCCTCATCTATGAAACAAATTTATTTGTTCAGCCTCCCAGTGTGAGAAGTCTTGAATGAGAGGTTTCCCAATGCCTAGCCCCTCCGGAAGCCCAGATCTTACCCCGATGGACTTATTTTGAGGAGACACATGTATGGTGAAAAGAATCGGCATCTTCAGCACCTACGGGAAAATATTGCAACGGTAATGCCAGACAAGCCTGAGCGGGTTAGGCACGACACCGATTACAATATTTACATTTTCGAGCGACAAATGGAGCTCATATCGAAACAAGCTATGGTAAGTCCAAAACTTCAGACATTTCTCAACATTAGTAAAACTTAAATAATTTAGATACGTTTACACGTTTTAGAGTTATAGGGTTTTAAAATCCACTCATTCTTTTTCTTATTATCTGGCGTATGAAGACTAATAAAGGCGAATATAAAGAAGCATTAAGTACAAAGATAGTCGGGGTCAGAAGTTTTCCGGAAATGGTCAAAAGTACCTCGGACGAGTTTTGTTAGGTTAAATAGTGGTTGGGTGGGGGAAAATGGAAGGGGTCAGGTGAGGAGGTTTCCGTGCAGTCTAATGGTGCTAATTACAGGGTGGGGTGTGGGGTGTGGCCAGGTTTACTACTGTCACAACGACTCGGATTACGACTCAGTTGGCGTCCAGAACGTAAGTACTTGTCTTCCGTAACTTCGGGCACTTTTTAGGGGCAATTTTTTCAGTGCCGGGCCTTTTTTACACGATACTTTCCTCAAACCGGAAAGTTTGCGGTTTTTATTTTCAACAATTAGAGTTGTTTTGGTATTTCGCTCCCTCTTTACGGGTTAGTCAAGGAGACTGATAATTACATTTGTGGCATCGTTAAGTTTAAACTGAGCGTACGGTTCTGGACAGCCATGAACATCGGTTTCATTAGCCGATCAAAACAAAAGACTAGCTAAACTGTCCAATACACCAAGGCCTGCTCAAGTGCTCATGTGGCAGTTTTACAGTACATGCTTAAGTTATACACTGTAAGTTCCACTACTATATAAGTAGTATGAAAGAAGCAGCATGTTCACACAAAGAAATGCATATTCCATTCTGCTAGAAAACTTCCAACGCTGCCATGTGCAGTAACAAACATAGGCTACTGTATAGGCTAGGTAGCAACAATATTTTCAGAGGAGTCAGTAGAAAATGCATAACGACATTCACGTGAATGTACTGTACTAGTACAATCAGTGGGGAGGCGGAGTGGCGCTGCGGTAACGTACTCGCCCACGGATGTTAAGGTCCCGGGCTCGATCCCAGCCCGGGGAAACCCCCTTAATCTCGTGCAGAGTTTAGGTCGTCTCTGGCTTCGTCTCGGGTGGAATCTCCAATAGACATATCCACCTAGGGGAGTTCACAAATGTATCCATATCAGTTCGCGCCTGCACTTTGCACATCCCCTCCTGTCATCCTGCCCGTGGGCCCGGGCGCTTCAATGAATAGGCACCAATGTACAATAATAAAAAATAAAGGTCCGTGTGATAAACCCCCATTTGGGGGTGAAAGCACTACCCCAGGATTATTATTATTATTATTATTATTATTATTATTATTATTATTATTATTATTATTATTATTATTATTATTATTATTATTATAGTACAATCAGTGTTGTGTCTTGTGCGATTTCAGGTAAGTATAGAGTAATCCAGACCATCTTGAGCAAGTAATGACTATAGGAGTTGTGAGCCCACAACCTTTCCTTCTCCACCACCCTTTTTTAGAATACGACACCTGCGGCTTGCAGAGACACGTATTTGGAGGGTGGTAAAGGGCACTTTGCATGGGAATCGGGGCTGTTTTTTCGGGCTTTCAGGATCCAGAGCCAGATCGTTGGGTTCACAAGTTCTCAGTGCCATCTGTCTCCTCCTGTTAGGACCCCAAACAATTCAGAAAGATAGCCAAAAGGGATCCATTACATGTGTCACGCATTATCGAGGGAAAATTGGGCCATCTTTTGAAAAAAAATCGAGCTTGACGAGAAGGCTGCTCCACTGATAGTGTGAGCTGACGATCGCCAGTAATATAATCTAACATTCCCATTTTGTTCTCGTCATAAGTTTTAGAGATGTGGCACAAAAATATGCAACGTGAATGTGACAGATACATTATATCGAGCTGTCCTGAAAATAGTATATAATTATATGCTTTTTTGCACTTGTAAATTTGATGAGAGAAATATTTGCTGCTGCCACCTGGCAGTGTGCAAAACGCAGATGGATATAACCACCCCAGTGCGACTCCGTTTTTTCACATAGGTTTCCCCCTCCGACACCCCGTGACTCTCGAGAGGCAAGGAGAAGCTTATCAGTAGTTAGGTAGGGTGCCGCATCGCTTGAGTTTGCGGCGCTTTTGTCCCGTTTTTTTAGTGCTCTGCCCCGGAGCGCTCCATCTTGTAAGCTAGTGAGGGAGGTGGGGAAGTACCAGCTAAGATCGTAGGAGCATATTAATGAGAAATGTGAAAATCAAAATTTTTGGCCGCCATTTTGGATTCAAAATTTTAGATTTTATTAAGATGAGAATAGCCATCTTATACAGCGTGAAAATACCTTTCTAATACACTCATCAAGTTGAAGATTTAACCCGATCTTATGGGTGTTATGGTCCACCCAAGTAACAGCGCGGTCCAGAGCGCGCTATGGCTGAGTTTTAGCCCTCTGGTGGGTTGGATTCCGGCCGGAACCTCGATAACTTTTCGGAAATATGCAGAACACATTTTGAGCTTCATTTTGAGTGCAATTTAAAAAATCACAAAAATGGCTAACTTTGAGTACTATATTTAAAAAAAAAACAATATTTGGCCGCCATTTTGAATTCGAAATATTTGCTTCCGTCGATTTTCGATGCAATATTATGGAATACTATTAAAAGAGCCTCCGAAATCACTAATCATCTTAGGATTCACGTTAGGCGTTCATAGGTTACGAGCCTCCATTCAAAGCCCTGACAGCGTAAAATTAGTGAAAAACGGTAAGTTAGCCACCAGCTGTAGTTTCTCAACCAATTCCCACAGACAAACAAAAACTCGGATTCTTACATATGGCGACTAGTATCACGAACCTATGAATTTTGGTCGAAATATGATATATGTCGCAATATGAGAGGTAATACGGTATATACTTATTTAAATGGTAAAAGTTCATTGTAATTATCATTTTAATGCATTTTAATTCCTTTAGGGTCCTAAAAGACCCCGCGTCACGGTTCCAGGGTTAACCCTTCCCGCATTGGCGCTAGTATATATGCAATGGAATCACGCTCTGGAACATAATTAAATAACTGCTATGGTGAGCCGGCAGGCACGCCATGCCCTGCCGGCTTCACCTCACGGACAAATGTCCCCTGACTCGCATCGGCCTCCTAACCTATCCTGTCCCCGTCTCATTTTCCGCCAGAAGCATTCAAGGTCAGAGTCGACCAACTCTGGCTCGACCTCCACAAGGTCCGCGCCTTGGCTATAAAAAAAAAACAGCACCAAGGCGCGGGCAACTTCACTTCATCTGCAGCCTTCAACCAGGAACGACCGACCACCGAGCTCCGAAGCAGCAGCACATCAGTCAATCGGTCCTTTTCAGAGCCAACACGAGCATCAGTTAAGGGTCACCAAACTACCATACTACTCACTGGGTCCGGCGACCATCTTGGAATAGCGCTATCGGCAGTAATCGGCGGGGGAATCGTCCCGTGGTTAGGATCACGTGGTCAGGATATACTCGAGACCGTGCTCGAGACGATTCCCCCAGGATTCCTCTGCCGATTACTGCCGATAATGCTATACCAAGATGGCCGCAGGCGCAAGAATAGGACGTAGCCTATATGTGACGATACACTAGCGCACAGCTAGCGCAGTGGTTTCCAACAGGGGGGTCGCGAGCCTTCGTTCGACATTTTTTTTTTTTTGCAATTTCTGTGTCAATTGAACCATTTTTGCGGCCATACAGAGTGTATGTTTTCTGGAAAGGGGGCAGTTGTAGGAGAGGCCGGGGGAGGGGGGAAGGGGGGGGGTCGCACATTTATGGAAACAGGTTTAGGGGGTCGCAGTTGGTAAAAGGCTGGAAACCACTGCACTAGCGTCAATGTGGGAAGGGGTAACGACACAGCTTTTTCCATTGGGCTGGGATAGAAGTGTCTGGGGGCTGCTGTCGATAGTGCTATTCCAAGATGGCCACTCTAAGGAAAGTATGGCGTCCAGCATGGAGATACACTACCGCCAATGTGGGAAGAGGTAACTGCACAGCTTTTCCCATGGGCCTGCGATAGAAGTCTCCGGGGGCTGGATATAACCAAGTTTTATTAGAAATCAGGTGCCTTGAAGTGGCCTGAGTCAGGTGAAGTCCGTTATTGTTGCGAGTTTCATCTGAAAATAGGCGTAATGGGTCCATGGTAGAATCTAATAAAATGCCGGGATTATTTCTCCAGTCGACTTCCCTGAGGGGGTTCAGTATTCAGGTATAGCATAATATCCTTGATAGCTAGGGGAGCAGGGTCGGTGGGTGTGGGGGTGGCATCATGAGGACATAATTACTGCGACTCCTGCGCTGATTATAATAATTGCACAAAACAGGCGCAATGGCCTGCGGAGGCCCTTTGATTAAAAGCCACGTAGCTCGTGTAAGTCGCGGAATTTAATTACTGCCCGCCTTCAATTAAAAGGTGGGGACCGGAGCGCTCTTTTCAAAATCTGATTACGACGGGCCGGAATGCAACTCAGCCCCCCCTTTTCTATACACAATGCCTGCTGGCCCGGTTATGAACACACCTCTCTTTTGACTAGCTGCGCTCAAGACATGTTTTGTTTATGATCAAAACTCCAATGGTTCACTAATGGTCAGGTTATTAGGGTGGGTAGGTAACAATGAGAGGTTGATAAATCAACTTGTCATTTTATAGCTGTAGCTTGACAGGTTACTTGTTCAGGGGTCATCAAGCTAGTACGGGGTAGGAGGTCTTGCCAGCTGACGGATCTTGACGTGGGGACGGGGACGGGGGATTAGGACGAACGTGACATCACGCCAGAAATTCGTCATAAAAAATGGAACTGGAACATTTAGCGGGAGTTATGTGAACGTTTAAACAGCGCGGCGTCATTGCTAGATCAGCCAGGGACCCACTGCAATCTGTGATGAACCAGTCCACCCAGCCCTGATGTGGATGTTTGGTGGCGCTGCCCGACGAACAAATTGGTATGACTTGAAATATTTTACTCTTACCTTACGTGTGTTTCCCAAACTGACAACAAACTTGGAGTTGAATATATTTGTCAAAGGACCGAACTATTTTTAGATAACAGTTTACTAACATTATTCTTGAAATATAGGTATCACAATCCCACTTGGTGCTGATAGAGGCTGATAGGGGTTAGTACTTGGGATAGTGAGAGTCAAGGTGCAGAATGACCACAACTGTGGCGAAATTGGTGGCTGAGGTCACCGTCTTGGCCTCTTTTCCCTGACCTCGAGAGTGTGTCGTGTACAAGGTGTTAACCACTCGACTGTAAAGTGTACACTGGAGTACCAAAACTCAAGGAGTACCAAGGAGTAAGGTGCCTAAGGAGTACCTGGGAGTACCACTGCAAGTGTACACCGGAGTACCGAAGTGGTTAACCCCTTGATTGTGTAAGCACCTCAAAATTGCAACGTGATCCGATCATGATAGGAGCACGATCCAATCACGAACCTTTTTGTGTCGCGTGAATGGGCCTACTGCTCTTTGTCGCTGGCATTATACAGGGTTTCCGGGAATGGTGTATTGTTGGTATAGTATGGACGGCAGAAGGATGGAAGGAGGATATGGGATTTTCTGCAGTACTTCTTGGGTTTCCCTGTAAAAAAGAGAGTGGAGCAGAAATAATGCGCTTTTGCGGCAAGGTGGACGTTTCCGTCAGTTCTGTTATTTGGCACCATTAAATGCATTTTTTTGAAGAGTAATAATCGCCTCGTTATGTGGTTCGACATAATTCCCCAGGAATCACGCGATAATGTTTATCGCCTATTAAATTAAAACATAGCCTATTCCATATAATACTATGTATGCACATAGTAATCCAACTGAATTGTCATTTTAGCCCTCTTTGCACTAAGCAGCGTATATTAAGCTCGGACTTTTAGGGGTTATCAAAAATATTAGTTTCTAATATTAGGCCGAATTCAATCACCTATACGCAAGGTCTGAAGTGCAATGTAATAATATTATATCATATTTAGACTGGCCTATTCCTATTGGAACAAATGTCATCGAAAGTCCATGATAGAATCCAATTTCGCAGGGCAGCTCCTCTTTCAGGATTTGCACGATGTTTCCACGCAAGTTACCACTTAAAGAATAATTTATTGCGAAAGGGGTACAGTAATTGCTTAAAAATAAGAAGCTTAATGCAAAACCTTCCTGAAATATTGCGTTAATTTTCAACAATCATGTACGGTTCAATAATTTGCACAGTAATAAAGAGACTTGTCGAACTTATATTTATCAAGCTGCAAAGCGACACATTTGAGCGTTAATCATATTCAGGCCCCGAAAATTTGTAACCAGTTTCCGTGTATTGCACAAAAATGGAGTCCCGCCTGCAACATATCGTTTATTTCGCTTTTGTGTGGTCGCTTGCAGGCTCCGGGAAATTACCGGAAATCCAGGCTGCGCAACGCGATTATTACTTTTCATGTCCAGCGGGCTGAAAATGCAACTCAGCTGTTATCCTACTCCCGGTTCCGCATTCAACTTGCACGCAGGACACGAGATACGTGCACTAACACACACCACAATAGCGATCTACGTGTAAAATAGACTTACCACACTCTCCTGGCACTGCTGAACGGGAACTTCCACTCCAGGAGCAAACCTACGACGTTACCAATGGAAGACACTTTTGGACCTGTATTGTCACCAACGGACAACAGAAGCCATTTTGTGCCTCTTTTGTCCCCATTTTTGCAGTCAGATTTGAACTGTACCATTTTTTCCTCACTGGGTGTGTGCTAAAAGCACTGACGGTTTTAGCACGAGCACCCTTTTAAGAATCCCCGCCACCTGCACCCATACCACAACCCCGGACTATTTTAGGGTGGGGGTAGGGGGAGGGGGAGGGGGAGATTTGGCGCTTGTCACGTTCCGGGGGAAAAATCCGAAGGATTACACGATTCCCACAACTCTTTTTCGGTTTCTACGCCTGACTAGATCAACAAGAAGGGCACGAAAGGGCTTAAACTGTTATCCCAAAATAATGCGAATGTTTTTTGTGCTCCCCCTACCCCCCATCACCCCGGAAGGGAGGGGTGGAGGGAGAGGGAAATCGGGTTTAGTCGGTTGGGAAGTGACCGAATCGTGTTTGGGATTCGAACAAAGTGAGCGGGGGAAAAAGATTTTCTTTTACTTTTTGGAGGACTCTGACAGAAACAGTCCGGATTTTGTCATATAATATTGCTCCAGCGTCCGTCACTCATTGTTTGTAATTTTGTTCAATCGCGCACTGCTCAGTTTCACTTAGACCAACAATCATTGTTCACTGCTCAATTCACACTTTTATTCACTTTGTGATGTAGTGAAACTATCGATCGTGTAGACAAGAGGCCACTTTGACTGTAGCTGCGTTGTAATTTTTTGGGGGAGAAGCAGCCATCACACCTTACACCTTCCAGCCAATCAGCTGAATCCTCCACCCCACCAATAAGCGTTCGCGTCTCTACCCGCACAGCTTCTTCTTGCAGGGATTATTGCCATATGTTATTAACTGGAATGACAATATCGCTCATATATTGATATGGCAAAGTGGAATTGGAACTTCAGCATTAATTAATTTTTGGCTTGCGAGTTTCACAGCAGGCGGAGAATGGCCAATGTAAAGGTCGGGACACTACTCTTCCGACAGGATGTCAAGAGTAGTGTTGTGTGCAGCTGCAGCAGCTTGTACATTCCACACCCAACGAGTTTTAATCTTGTGCCCTGACATATGGTTGGTCAATGCTCACCGGCCTGTCAATGATGATCGCCCTTGAATGGAGGTTGCTAAAGCCCTTCTTCCCTAACCAATCATCACTGGCGACTGCGTTATCTCACGTGTCACCACTGGCGAGACACCCTCTCTACAAATCACCAGTCCCTTTCCCAATCATCCATGTCCCAGGCTATACATTGCAGCTACGATATCACGTGCCCAAAGATGGAGCTTCTCTTTACAATGGGAATTAGAGAATGATTTAAAACCAAAATTCTCGCCCGTAATTCAGGCACCACAACCAGCCTTAAAGAATTCCATGTACCTTATAAAATAGGCCAGGAGAGGCCTATAAAAGGGCCCAAATTATCATTTTGGGTAGAATTCTATGCTCGCTCGCCTCTGAAGCCCTGAGAGGCCGAACTGCGTATAAAAAGCGGAGTGATAGGTTGACTCGGGCCTGGTGCCTTTATGCAGTCCCCTTGCACCTGCCTGACCAGAGTCCGTTCCTGACGGTGACGTCACAGCTGACCCTGACGCCATCATCTCGGTGCTGGTTCTGAACGTTTTCAGATTGTCGCACGTCTCTTTCATGCGCCACAACTGTTCCTGGAGGTTCCGGTACTCTTCCAGAAATTTTTCTAGCTGGGCTGCGTGGTAGTCGTACGTGTTCGCGCGGCTCGACGCCGCCAGGAGAGAACTGGCGGCTCCTCGGGGTCTGCCACGAGCTTCATCGGCATACCAGTCGTCGTCGTCGCTTCGATGAGCGACCGACAGGACGTCGCGGTGCTGCATTGGAGATGTAGGTAGACTTGGGTTCCGTCGTAGGGCCGGTACAGGGTGCTCAGGTCCGGAAAGGTTCATTGAACTAGTGCTACTATGGCGGCAGGGGTTGTAGATGGCCCACGGCGGCTGCTGGAGCGAGGGATTACTTCCTTCGGCGCTCGAGCGACTGCCAGGAAGCAGCGGGCTTTGGCTCTCTGATACCACACGGCGATGCTGGCCCGAACCTCTAGATGTCGCTACTAGAATAGCAGCAAAATATTTATGGTTACCAACTCGGAGCAACTTTCGACAACTTTTCGGGACAGCTTTCGAGAATTAGCAAAGACGGTAGACTATAGGTGACAGACACAGACCCGCTTCGCTGCTATCACTGTAGGCTACTGAACAAGGTCGCTACAATAGAGTGACGGTGAAAAGTGCGATTGCGATTCAAAAACAGTTACTGATACATGAGACCGCTCTCTCACTGCTGGAAACACAACTCTTAACAAGATTTACGGCCTCCCCAGCCGGCGAACCTTCACCCTGGGAATATCCCCCTGCACATACTAAATAATTATAATTAAATTTTTGTACCGTACCAACCCAACCCTGCCTAACCTAACCTCCGGGAACGACCAAAAATTGTAATTAAATTTCACGCCGCTGCAATACCACTCCAACGTGCGACACTTAACCGCCGCGAATATCCCTGTACACACTTGACCACTTCTTCCTGCCTCATATGAGTCATATCCATACTACCGTTTATCATGATCTTGAAATAATGCCCATCTAAGCCTATTTCAACAATATTATTTACACTGATGCAAATTTATAGCGTGCCTTGAGCGTACTCTGTAGGAGTGACCCAGGAAAGACTCTCTCAATAGACGGGTCATCTGGTTCACATGCTAGTGGGCTAAACTCCGAATCCGGAATTCCGAGGCTGAGAACGGAAACCCTAGCTGCTACAGAATCGCAGACTGTACCAACAGCCACATAGCTGACTCGTCGCTAGAAAAGCAACTGACCAACTGAGCCAATAGGAATAGATGGGAAAGAGCGACGCGACGTTGCCGATTCAGCGATGAATATAAGGCGTCTCCGTTTTTCACGCCAAAAAACCCATATTCAATCTGGTCTCAGGAAAAAACATTAAGAGTCTAAATTTCTGCGCAAATTTTTTTTTATATATGGCACAGCCAATAATTTGTAAAGGAAGTTTTTCAAATATCTCAATTTGCACCAAAAATTTTAGTGTCCTACAAAAATATTATCTACCTTACAAGCCAACATTCTTTAAGTTACGATATCATTAGGTTTAGTTTACAATGGGAGGAACTAGAACAGTAATAGCTATAGAGAACGGATTTCTAGGTTTTTACCTACTTTTTCTTTTGTAGGCAGAACACCGGAACCAAAATATCTATCCGTTTCATAACACAAGGACCTCAAAAATCGAAGTTTTATAGAGCCTAAAAATGCCTATTTCGGGTGTTGGGACCTAAATGGCCTATTAGCACCTATTAGTGCCTATTTCGACCTTTTTCACGCCATTCGGTAAGATTTTCGAGAGTTCTGCAGGTTTTCCATTCAAGGAATCCCTCCCACTTCAACCTGTGACGAGAGAAGAAGCGGATGATGGGTAAGATCCCGGGAAATATGCCGTTAACCGTTATTGCGACTCGAAATAACTGTTATTAATAGCCGTTAAATAAGCTGCTACATTCGGCCCGACGGGTTTTTTATCTGCCATATTGGCTCCCCGGGAGGGAGGATCTTAACTGTCGCCGAAAATCTGCGATTAACCACCGAAAATATGGAATAACTGCTAGTTTGTTACTATGCTGCAAAATTCCATTGCGTAGAAATTAAAATAAATTAGAACCAGCCTGATTTATAGTGCCTATTTAAGAGCCTATTTTGACTGTTTTCAGGGCCTAAATGCCTACCTATTTGAGGGTTTTTTAGAACCTAGAAATCCGTTAGCCCTTTTAAAAATCCTAAAAGGAAGCATCTTAATAATAAATAGCTTTCAATCTCCTACAAATGTTTTCTTCTGAACAGTCAGCAGGAGAGTGGATTTTGCCTGCAGTTACTCTGATGACTTGAACCGTTAAACAATTGGCCATATTTTGACAAGCAAATTTGGTGCTGACATGCTGTAGCGACTGCCCGCGGGAAAGATCAGATGGCGTGATATTTATGGTCGATGCGCGCCATCGGCAGTTGTCCCGTTACAAGGACAACAACACAAAGTGGGCCAAAGTAAGAAAGGAGTGATTCACGCAGAGTGCTCAGGGAGCAGTCAGGGAGCCTATAATTCTCCCACGATTTACGACTTACTTCAAGAATACGATATTTTGGTCATACTCGTAACTAGTCCTGAAAATATCCCTATTACTTTCAGCATTTTTTCTGAACTCTGGGAATTCTATCGGATTATGGCAAATAATTATTTTACAACTTACGAATTTATATTATTTATAAAAGAATATTACCTTGCGGCCGTGAAAGAGTTGTGATGTTTTGAGTAGGACTGAGTGCGTCTGGTTTTCCGCTGGTGATGGTGGCCATGCTGGCCGGCGAGGGCAGCGTGTCACTGGCCGGGGTCAACGACAGTTCCAAGGGCCTGGTGTGCCTCTGGTCATCCGGAAAGGTCTCGCAGCTTCCTCCGCTGGGATTGGAGCCGGTCACGCTGGCTTCCAACTCGTGCTTAACCAGCCATATCTTGGCGTCGTTGGCGTCGGTCTGGTCCGTGTCCATCGTCGGCACGCTCTGGTAGTCCCCATGCTTCGGTCGCTTGTTCGAAGTCGCATTTGGAGATACGTCGCCGGCCGTACTGTTTCTCTCTCCACACTGAAACATATATTGGGACATACCAGAAGTATGCAGAATTTACTTTGTAATTGACCCTATATTGCTTGTAACTGTTACCAAAAGTACGCGCTGCTAATACAGTATTTCTGAATTAAATCATTTATCAAAGATCTTATTTAAATGGATTTTAGATCTCTCCCATTGGAAAAATTACCATAGAACTTAAGAATATAACCCATTTTTACAGGCGAGGAGTTACAATTGATATAGATCGAAGTATCCTACAATTTTGATAACCACTATGAGAAACTACACTTCAAAGTAACTACTTGAAATTAGCAGCTTATTTCTTTAACAAATGCTAACCACTAATAGCTTTTCAATTGGATGGGTATTACTAACATCCGTATTTTTTGCATCGAAATTTCGGGCAGCGTGTTTTTTTTGCCAATTAGAAGATTCCTATATTGGAAACATCTGCAATGGGACTCCGCGACTCAAGTAAACAATGTAAGAAAGGAAGGCACTGATGGGCATCTTTCCATCCCACATAACCAGTTGAAGCATAGATTAAGCTATCCTCTTCCAGCATGGAATATTAGGTAAAATTTTATAGGCTAAAGAAGTTTATTACAAATCTGATTAATATTAACTGCTATATCTGAATCGGATTGGAAGGCCTTATCACTTGATTAGGAAGCTTGAGAGATATTTGAAAGTTTAATGTGATACAAGAACGTGCACATGCCCATTCACTCCACTGCACTGTTTAGCCTGTGACACACGGCATTGGTTTTCCCCCGGGAAGTTTGCACCGGCGCGTCGATGCGTCCTTCCTCGCACATATCCAGAATCAAAAGGGGGGGGGGAACTCACAGGTCTGGCGTCAATGACATGGTTGGCTACGACGGGTCCCTTGTGGTTCATCTCAATCTTCTCGTAGTCGTCTTGTCGCGACATCTGCCGTCGTTGCCTGGTTCGTATGTTGCAGGCGCATCCCAGAAGAAGACACATGGCCACGAGCAGAAGGCCTGCCAGCAGCATGCCGGCTAACAGCAGCCTGTTCAGAGACCCCACTGGTGCTGTTCTACGCAGGACGCTCAAGGTGACGTTAGCTTCAGCAACCCCTGCCTTGTTTTCGGCCACACATGTGTACGTCCCGGCGTCTTGAACTTCGACACCACGTACTGTCAGATTGCTCACTTTTTCCGTCTGATTTCCCCACTCGCGCACTACGTATGTGTGATCACGGCGGAAGTGCGCCATGGTCGACGCAGATGATGACGTGTTGGCAATGGCGCGGTTGTTCCACAACCAGCGGACACGTGGCTCAGGGATGCCTCCGACGCGGCACGACAATGTAACGTTTTCGCCTGCCGGTACAAGGGTCATCCAGGGTTAATAGCAACACTTAATCAAAGAGCCAAGTACAGCACCGTCAAGTCAGTGCAGATGGTTGTTTCAAAATAGCCAATGAGCTTACCTTGCACTCCTTGTGCATTGTTTTGTCCCTCGAGTACCCCTGGCTTGCAGGCATAGTCATCCAGGTCAAGCTTGTCCCATGTAAGTCCCTGCAGTCTGGGAGGCGATGCGCAAACTGGGGGTACGCCGTAGGGAACATTCTTCTTGACCATCCACTCTCTGAGGGGTCGTAGGTCACAGGTGCAGTTCCAAGGGTTGTGGTGTAAGACCAACTCGTGCAGGCTCCGCAATGGGAAGAAGGTGGAGTGTGGAAGGGTATGGAGGCGATTGCCGTCCAGCTTCAACCACTCCAAGGACGCCAGGCCTCGGAAGGAACGGGATTCCACAGTGCCGATAGAGCAGTCACTCAGTTCCAGTTTCACCAGCTGGGCCACCACGGCGAACGCGTTGTTGCTCACCTGAACATCAATCATTGCTAACTGACTCTATCGGACTTGGACAAAGATTGGGGAAAAACAAAATCTTGGTGGCTTTGGTATTACAACCATTCCTTCAATTATCCCGGAATTTGTATTGCGTGTTGAACTCAAACTTTGACACTGGCAATGCCATATTAGAATATCCTGTGTATAACAACCGTTATATCATACGCCGTACATGCTATCGAATGTGACAGCAATGTACCGTTGATTGTAATCCACATAAGCTAGATTTATTCACAGTAATCAGAAGCTTGCTTTTCAACACAAATGTCAAGATTACGGCAATCACGTTACTTACGATAATTACGCCTGGTACGGACAGCTGTATATTTGCTATATTCTCGATCCATGGTCAGCTTGTAATATTGGTAATCAATAAATACCGTCACGTCGTTTGTGGAACTTTTTTTCTCTCTCGACAAGTCAACATGGCGGGGTTTCCTGGCAGGTTTCAAACAACCGTACAGGGACTCTTTGAACCCGATATCGCGGTGACTGCCGTTTTGTCAGGTTTGATTACAACATTGTTAACTTACTGATAGCGTTGACACTACTTTGAGTGTCGCCGCTTATTACGCTGTCAATATAATGCATATCATTTGCTTCCCCACCGCTTTGATCTGCGCTAATTGGAGGGCCATTGTAACTAAAATACACCAAAGAATATCGACACCAAGACGGGAAGCTGTTCATATTTTGTGAAGCGAGTCATGAATACATGTCGCCTCTGTTTGTTGGAAGGGATGGACCAAAATAAATTACTAGATAAGAGGGTGGAAGTAAACAATTACTAGATGGAAAACGAGTTTGAGCTTCCCAGCTTGTCGTCTGCGCTCTTTAATTTCCATGAACGTACGTACTCTCTGTATAGGGTTTCCGCTGAGCTTGAGCTCCCTGAGCTCCGAAATAGATGCGAAAATGTGCGTAGGGACATATGGCAGCTGGTTGGAGCTCAGGTCGAGCTCTACCAGGTTGGTCAGCCGGTTAAAGGCGTCACGATCCATCTGCTTGATCTTGCACCTGGCCAGGTAAACCCTCTGGAGGTTGAGAAGACCTGCCTTGCTGAACGCGTCCTTTTCCACCACCTGGATGCCATTGCCGCTCAGGTCCAACACCTGCGTACCGCTATCCAGAAGTGGAGGCACTTCCGCGAAGTTGGCGTTCACGCAAGACACGCTCTCCTTACCACCTTTCCATTTGCATTCACACACCTTAGAGAAAATCAGAATGCGCGTTCATACATTTACTGGTCATCAAGAGCTTATTCTGATCAAACTAGCCGGCCAAATCGAATTATAATCAAATAATTAATAACTGATCTCAGCAGGAACTTACAAGTTAGACACATAAAGGGCAATTCCATGGCGCAGCCGTCCGTACGTAACGCAAGTGTTGCCTACGTGCACAAGAGTATTTTATTATAACAATGCCAGGATGCATGCACTGCATGCTTAATCCATTTCATGTAATGTGTGGGTATTGTTACAATAAAATACGCTAGTACATGTCTGCAAAACCTGCGTTACGTACGGACAATATGGCCGCCTTTCGTGGAATTGCCCTAAAACTGACTCGTTTTCACTGTGACCCAAGATATCCCGAAGCACATCAATGCTATAGAAGCATTCATTACCTTTGGGCATTCTGCCAGGCCCATTCTCAGCGTGGCCAGGAGCAAGACGGCGACCAGCAGACATAACGTATTGTTGTGGGTATTGTTGTGGTCGTCGCGGTCCGGGCCCATGCTTCAAGAGCCCGGCGCATTGGACTGAGGTCGGAGGTCAGTTCATCCCGGAGCGGGCTGGTGCTGGTGACACACCAAACGACCTCCGCCTCTTCTTCTCCATCGCATCAGCTAAAAAAAATTAAAACAATTACGAATTATTGAATATTAGAAAGTACTGTAGATAGAAAAATGTGATCGTTTATATTATGGAGACAAATGGAAATTATATAAGAGCAAAAAATGTTATAAAAAATAGACGGCTTCATAATAAATTTTGAAAAATTAGCTGCTACTGTATTCTGCAAATTACAGGGTCACCCACAAAAGGCAGTAGTAGACTAGGATTAATAATTTTGTCTCAACCTTATAGATGGTTCCAATATTGAATTGTCCTCATACTTGCTAGTGATTTTTTGCACCAATGCTTCTATTCAACCTAATATTGGCACCTAATGATTTTGAAATGCACTAAAATAATAATAATAATAATAATAATAATAATAATAATAATAATAATAATAATAATAATAATAATAATAATAATAATAATAATAATAATAACTAATAACTGGGGTAGTGCTTTCACCCCCAAATGCACTAAAAGTAACTGCTGTTGTCGTTCCCCTAAAGGACATGTTCAAGGTTACCCTGAGTAGCCTTGCACCCCAAACGACAAAAATTAGGCTCATCGTGTAGTGCGTATATTCTATGCACCTAGTTGTAGGTACGCTAAACCCCCTGTGTTCGCCACTCACTGTATCTTTGATGTGGTAGGTGTTGCTATCTGGCAGCCTCAGTAGTATTCAAAATATGTTGCCACATGGGGCACCATATCATAATGACAGTTGCGCCAACGACAATTTATGTGGGTTTTACACCGTAAAAATGTTGTAAGAATAATATCGTTGGACAAATGCCTCGCGCGAGTGTCAATCATGCGAAATGCAAGTCCAATCAAGATATCACGCGTTTACCCAATCGCGTATCTCTCCCTCACTCCCTCTCCTCTCTCTCACTCTCCCCTAAAAGAGAGAGAGGAGAGAGAGGGGCGAACTCAAGATGGCGTTCGTTGACAAAGCAAGGCCGAACTCTTTCTCCAAACTGTTGAAGGTCACCCGTTAGAAGCATTCTTCCATTGAATGACATATATTAGAGTGACTTGACAGAAACATTTTGATCCAACTCCCCTGCGTTGCCAAGTTTCAGTGATCTGCTCCAATCTAAAGGGACGAATCATTGGGCCATGCGGGTTGCCTTTCTGAGTCAGGATAACTTTGAACAGGTCCTTTCACCAAAATATTTGGTTTTTGTGTACTACAATCGCTTTTTGATGAGTTGGCTTCTCTCGAGCCAAGCCCTCTTTTTGACCTAAACTGCTGAGTAAGAATATTTTACGGTCGACTTGGTATGTGGCCTTTGATCTTGCAAGTTCAGGTATCATATTAGTTATGCTTTGCAAACAACTCTCACACTAGCGCGACTCGGTGTTGTGTCGGTACTTTGTTGATGTGGTCATTTTGTCCCAATCAAATTTTGGTCCGATTATTATTATTATTATTATTATTATTATTATTATTATTGTTATTATTATTATTATTATTATTATTATTATTATTATTGTTATTATTATTATTATTATTATTATTATTATTATTATTATTATTATTATTATTATTATTATTATTATTATTATGCTTTTGGATCTTGGGCGAGGAGGCGGTTCCGCATCTGAACTCTGTGCCGTTGGTGGAGTGGACTAAACTGTGTAAGATGATGCGACCGTTCGCCCCAGAGTTGATATCTTAAATTTTGCTTGTAATAATGTAATTTTGGGAAGTAAGTTATTTTGATCACCGACCATCATTTCCACTCAACGGGCCCGAGTCAACCTGAAGATGCACTTAATTTATGACTGCTTGTCATTTGGGGTAAGGGCGAGAAAGTGCTATTTTGTCCTTCCCCCGTGACCGAACAGCTGAGTATAAAATTTTAACTGTCTTTCTTTTGACTTTCTGTATTGTTAAAGCTTTGTGTAATATACATTATACTGATCTTTTTGCCCTGATTTCTGAGTAGCCTTCTTTCAACTAGTTGGTGGAGTAAGTTGTCCATAACTTATTCTCCTATCTTTTTTTTAAACTAGGATTCGGGGCCATTATTATGTAAGTTAGTAATAATTATTATACATTAGACCTCGTACTTTGAACGCCCTAACTTCGAACGTTGCAGAGTTCGAACACTAATTTTACGAGAAATTCGATCCGGAGTTCGAACGATGATTCTAAGTTCGAACGACTAGCACGATGAAAAAATGCTCTCGCTGTGTAAACTGCCATCTGTTTTGCGCCCAATTCATCTCTCACTTTCGTTGTGATGGCATCTTTTGCGTTACTCTCGTGTGTTTTCAGTGCTTTTATCACTTTATTTTGATTGATTAGATTGATGATGCACTCTATAATGCATAATAAAAGGTGACTCACTTCCAAACAGTAATCTTTCTCTTCCTCTTCACCTTCCACTCCACTAGCCACATGGGACATCACCACTCCTCACTGGTAGAGAAAATGCAATTTTAAATGTATTATATAGTGGTTACTTATTTTACTTATTGTTCTTCAGGTTTAATTTATTAGGGAATTAAACGTGTTATGATTATCCTAAATTATGTGCATTTGCTGTTTGCGTTTATCGAAATGGGTATTGTGTATACTGCATAGGGTCTGGGAACGGATTAATTCACTTTCCATTATTTCTTATGGGGAAAATTGATTCTGACTTCGAACAATTCGGAGTTCGAACGGCCTCCTCGAGCGAATTAAGTTCGAAGTACGATAACTCATATATTAGCTTCCTTACTACTCACGGCACCTTTAGAGAATATTTTTTATGTTGTGGTAATAATATTCATTTTTGTTGGTTTCGCAAACTGTTTTAACACCAAAATAACGCGTTTGCCTTCACCTGTACTTTATAGTACCGCCGCACAGTGTGACATTTCAGCAATCCAGCGTGACTTAAGATGGAAAAGTGACCCCTCTCTAATATACGAAAACACAACTTATTTAGAAAGAGTCATGTCTCGTTGTTAATAAAATGTGGGCTAAGTT
The DNA here is from genome assembly GCA_000934665.2 of Catajapyx aquilonaris. Classification (NCBI taxonomy): domain Eukaryota; kingdom Metazoa; phylum Arthropoda; class Diplura; order Dicellurata; family Japygidae; genus Catajapyx; species Catajapyx aquilonaris. The sequence goes on along the minus strand of JYFJ02000986.1, from coordinate 24,269 downwards.
CATTTTAAGAGTCCCACATCACCTAAAAAATGGACCTATCCATACCCCCACCGGACCACATTACGAGATACATCCACGCAAGCGATTATCATTCATTTACTTTGCTGGACGCGTGTGCTGCATGCGCACATTACATCTTGGTTAGAATTTTGTTTTCTGCAACTTCAGACCTGGCAAAGTAAGTTCACTGGCATTTACGCTCTAAACGCAGCATTGTATAATTATAGCAAATTTTCAAAACATTGCCTCAGGAATCTCTCGTAAGTGTTGCGCCACGCTGCATTATTTGACACTTTTACTATCTTTTACCGCATTTTACCCACTTCACATGTGCACAAAAGTAGGACATATGGGCTATTCAAAAATGTAATCAAATTATGCGGAAGTATGCGCAACTGCATAAAAGTTACTCGTTTTCAGAATGTGCCCCCGCATTCACATATGTTTTATTTTTGACATAATATTTGTGTGTAGCATTAATGACAGTCAGAAGCAAGAGTTATAATCATATTGTACCGTATCAGTTTTGTAATTAATGTAAAATCATGGCTAATAAAATTGCAAAATTATGTAGGCTAATGATTTTAAATGTGATTACTGTAAATGCCTATAAAGGCATTACAAACCGTTTCTCTTGTGCAGTATTATTCATAAAAACCAATTTAATAATAGTCCCGCACATACACAGACATGTTTTCACTAAGGTGTGAGGACGTGAAAATTCAACTTTTCGAAGCTAGGGAAAACTGACCTAACCTAACCATACCTAACCATACCTAACCAACCCTACCCTAACCTACCCTACCCTACCTAACCTACGCTACCCTACCCTACCTAACCTACCCTACCCTAACTAACCTAGGCTGAGAAAAAATGGACTTTTGTGACACCCTACAAATGAAAATAGTGGGGACATGTCCCCACTAATTTGGAGATGTCCCCACTGTAATAGTACACATCGCGTGTGTGAGTCTGTGGGGACTTACAAAATAATGTCCCCACAATTCGAACTGTGGGGACATACGTCCCCACAGCTACAGTAAAAGCACAAAATCCGTCCCCATACCTTATTGAAGACATAAATAGTTTTTCACACAGGAATAAAATCCCGCTGGATTGCCGAAATGTCACACTGTGCGCCGTATCTTTGGGCCACCATTCTGCGGGACGTTCGTGATAATCTGATTCCTAAAAAATAATTATTGCCCGTGGAATGGCATATATAAAGGAACAACATAGAGAGTAAACTCACTGGAAATTTTTAAACATTTGATTATTATGTAACTGAAGCTGATTCCGATGTACTGTACAATACCGGGGTAATCGGGGACAGAGAGATACTGTCTTGCAGTTACGAATTTTCTAATCGATTTATTTTCCCCTGGGGCTAAATATCAATAAGAATCCCTTGTGTCCGCATGTAAAGGATCGAGTCCAAGAGAATATAGAGAGGAGTTTCTTTTTTGTCTTTTGTTTTTTCTTGGGGAGGCGTTTTTCCGAATAATATATTATATACTCTCAGGCAACTATATTATCGAAATTACGCAGTTTCTAGACGACACCGACAGACAGCACTGCCACCGGCCGCGAAAGGTGGTTAATTGGTACGAAATGGCAGAGTCCGCCATCATAAAAGACGAGTACTTTCCGACTAATCAGGCTTGGTACAATCACGGCCGAATGAACGAGTGACCCAAGCGCCTTGTGAACTGGAGGCGAGTCGTAGCTAGATTCGCATATATGCTGATCATATTTGGCATAATGGCTGATGATGCGATAACACTAGCTTTTGGCAGGCTAGATTCAATTCGCTGGCGGGCCATGCAGGCAGGCAGGCAGGCATCAATGCAGAACGTGTTCCAGGAGGCTAAGCCGACTCCTGGCTTGGACGCGTGCTCATCTTTTGCAAATTTTAATTTCCGCACACCATTTGGCAGTGAAGCGTCGGGTCCCTGGAGGAGACGGGAGGCTGAAGGGTGTGGTGCAGGGTGGTGGGGGTTGAGGGGGTGAGAGGGGATGTTGAGCTTTCAGGTCATGTCCCTGCCTATGTCAAGCTGCCCGCATGGATCCATCTCCACTAACTTAATTGCCTGACTCTCTCCTTCACAATTTCCAAGGGAAATGTACCACGAGAATAAATAATCCGGAGACACTTGTACCACCATTTTTCTCCTGGAACTCTTGTAATTAAGGTACTGGAAGTGGATTTTCTTTCTCCATAGTTACATCTAACGTCATTCTTTCTCTGCATTTTGGGTCTCAAATCCCTAATTTATTACCATTGGTAAGCCTTCCTAATAAAAGTATTCAAATCATGTCTTTTAGAGAGGAGAGAAAAAGAACGAAATCATTCAAGAAAATATAAGGCTGTCTGCAGGGTGCTCCAACACGAAAGGAACAGCCCTAATCAAAATTTTACTTGTTTAGCTACCACAGGCATAGGGCAACTTATTATGAGAATTATTAACTGTAATTACCTCTATTATTAAACTGTAAAGTATCACGGTCACTACTCGATCGTGTTTTCTAGATTTGAACGAGCCTGGCTTCTCTCACGAACAGCTCTAATTAAGCTGAAATACAGTGCACAACAAAATTAACTAAATAACATATGTTGCTCTAAACCGAAAAGAAACGGGCGCCCCAACTCGAACGAAAATTGGTACAGACCTTCATCCACCCTTCCTACAGACGTGATCCGAAGCAGGGTTCACCCCCGCGAGACACCCCCATGAGGGAAAAAGTATGGGAAATGGTCAACTAGGTATGATGCCCAATTGCGTGACCTTTAACAGAATTATGTAAATGCCTGAAAATCTTGCTGGACAGGTTTCTGTATTTCACACTCCTCTGAGGTCATGTGAACTTCGTCCCTTTACGTCATTGACTATCAAGGCCAATCGAGGAAATTATCTTTCCATTAATTATTCAAAGCGCCTGTAAGACCACCACATCCTGTCAGAAATTTCAACTCCTCACAACCCAATACAGAGTGTTAAGGTCTTGGGCACAAAGAGCACCATAAGCTGAAGACGGGCAGAAGTCGGAAAGTGGAGGGAACTGTACAAACCCTCTTGTGGAAACCTAATGGCAATAAACCAGTCTAAAAAGTAACCCTAACTAACTCGTCTCTAGAGTTCCGACATAATAACCACTTTTTTGCATTCAAACGGGCAAAAGTCGTCATTTGACGTTTGACCTATCGTATGTAACAGTCTTGGTAACAGTCGAGATTTAGATATCTGTGGACTAGCCCCGTCAGCAGAAATCGCTTTCGTCGTCACAAGGTGACAAATTCCGAATATTTGCAGCCTAAATTGGGGGGCGCTACCCACATTATGCTAGTGGAGCAATGCATTTGAAACCATCTGAGTCAAAGTGGAGAAGCATTCCACATTAGTTGCGCCTCGGGGCATCCTGGTAGTTCCGTCGACGAATGACCCTGAAAACACACTATATCCACATCGGTGTCAACGCATGTCCCTCGCCATGGTGCTCGGTGACAAGTGACTAAGGTTACGCAGTTGAAGGGAAGAATGCTGCCTTGTAAAGTGGGAAATAGATGGTAGGGATCTATTGCATTCATTTGGGTTTCACCTGAGTTTATCACCATCATTTTAAAGCCATATGAGTAATTATGTGTTGGAGTATTATTGATAGTGCTCTCCTGCCATCTATCCTCATTCTGACATTTGTGTTACATAAGATATGGCCATCAATGTTCTCGTCCTTTGTTGAAAATCTCTGGAACTCCTATCTACTGTTTTATGCGAAAGTATGAAAAAAAGACGGGTACAAGTCTAGAGTGGTAATCCCAAAATAGGAAGTTTCAGCCTGCGTCGAAAATAGGCGAGGAAATGAAAACGCCTCTGGCTTGTTGCCCGCGTTGTTATGGCCAGACTTAATTCCATTAGCCTCTCAGCTCTACGTAGACTATACTGTACTATAGACACGTCCTGTTTCTGCAGGTAGTACTTGTGGTCGGCCTGGGTTGGCTCGACAAGTTCCATTTAATGCAATTAGACCTCGCCATATTTAGCGTCGCCTCTTTGGCCCTTGCATGAGCGAAACCCTATTTGCTAAATGCTGGTATTAAGACATCTATTTTTCTTGCAAAAAAAGTCTCCTTAAGCAACGGTCTGACAGCTTTTCATGGCTACGACCGCCGAGGATCTACCTTGCAAATTGTGCCGCTTTAGTACGCGTTCATGTGCACCGAAATCCCTCATTTAGAAATACTGAAGCTCCTTTGGTACAACTACACCTTTGAACTTGTACGCCTCTTCATGCGTGACACATTTTGCGATTCTCGACTCCCGGATGAGAGGACGTCAGCGGAATTGGCCAAGTGTTCTCATTTGCACGCTGAGGTCTGCTTTGAGAACAGCTTGCAAAAAGTAGTTGACAAATTCTCAGCTGGCAACGTCCCTTTAAAATAGTTCCCAAGTTGTGCCGTCCACAAGTGCCTTACAAGAGCCTAAAATTTTCAGTATGGTTTTGAGAAGTGTTTGGAACCTCAGTTTGAATAGTCTAATGCGGCATGGTTGCACTACATTTGAGAGTACATATAGTGACATTTCGCTTCAGAGAGTATGCTGCACTCTTTTCAAGTATTCATCTCACCCATAAAAATGTGCAGTTTTAAAAATGCATTTTAAAGGACGGCATGGTGGTCTAGTGGTTACGCCACTGGCCAGCCAAGCGGGAGGCCGGGGTTCAAATCCCGTTCCCGTCACCTCTGCTTGGCCGGGTCTTTTTCCGATTTTCACCCGACATGCCGGAGCAGAATTGCACTCCCTTCTCTGCTCGGGGCCAGGAGAAAAGGTCTGGTGTTAAAGAATGTCAGAAATGGCTATCGCACGGCGCCCTCCCTTGGGAACTTCCCCTTCCCCCCTAAGTGGGCCTCGAGCCCTATCACGGAGTAACAAAAAAACCCAAAAAACTATTAAAAAAGCATTTTAAAATGAAACGTGATGCAGCCACATCCAGGTACCCATGGTGTGTATTATGTATGGAGTATCAGAGTCCCTCTCTGGGAACAAACAATGAGGTAAAATAAATTATTAAATTGAATTGAATACACATAAAAATGATATTCTGGTCTACAATAATAAGCACTTTCGCAAAATAACGGTTTTTTTCTCCCGTTCTTCATCATGTTTGAAGTGTATTGAATGGTAGAATAACACAGGCCTGCGATGAAATTTTTTCTTCAGTGACAAGTATTTCTTATGTATTTTTAATGCTGATTACGGGAAAAATACGCAAAATCTTCTATCACCCACAGTTTTTGAGATATATCGTTTTAAAACTTTGAACGACTTACTAGGGGTCTTTCCGAATCAAGTGGGTCTAAATGTTGCTAGACCGTCTCGGATCTTGGTCAAAATAATCACAGATGTACTCAACTATTCTTTAATGCTGCTTATAAAATTTATGAAATATTGCGCAATACCATGACGAGGAAAAAATCGGAAATGACTGAAAATGAAGCATTTTTGGGAGAATTTTTTTCGGTTAGTGGAAGTGATCAGAACCCAATGAACATATACATCAAAAGAAAGAGAAACACCAGGTGAATGCGTCGCTGGAATTAGTTTTCCTCTAAAATGCAAAAATAATTTTTTTAGCATTTCATTAGTCACTTGCTCAGTCTCATGCCCAAGAATTGTGACCTCAACAATTAGTGATGTGTTTGGGTTACATCAGTCATATTTGGTGACACTAGTTGAGTGGGTCAGAACAATAATGGCATATCCCAATCACAAATGTTTTTGAGATATTCGAGGTTTAAATGTGTGCAGAATAATACTTTTTAATGTAGTCATATCAATGTAAATGTGGATTTAATAGAAAGGTATGGCTCCAAACTGGCTCCAACTTATGGAACTGATTCATTGATGTATCTTGCAATCACAGCCACCAGAAACTCAAATTCGACCCTCGGGTGGGATATGCCATTATTGTTCTGACCCACTCAGTTGTGACTGACACAAGGTTCAGTATGTTACGTTTGAGGCCTGGGTCATGCATGGTTCGCGAGAAAATAATATATTATAATATATATTATAATATATATCAGAGGCCTGCGATGAATTTTTTTCGTCAAAGTGAGAGGTGTTTCTTACGTATTTTTGGATGCTGATTTCGGGAAAAATACGCAAAAACTTTTATCACGTACAGTTTCGACACAAATTGAGAATTTCTGTCTGGTTGCTCGCTGCTATAAAAATGTGTCAAACCAATATTTGGCTTAGAAAAATATATATTTCAGGTCAACGACGATAAATTGAAACATAGAAAGTAGAAAAATGTTAAAATTTAATTTATAACCTCTAATGTGGCAACACCTGAACCGCGCGGTAGGGTGGGTGCATAGAAAACATTTTTTTCTCACGAGTACGTGTAAGTATCTACTCATGCCATCTAGTTCATCTTGAAGGAGATGGCCGTGGCTTTGTAACCTATTTTTTTCTGGGGGAGGCACGGTGGCCGAGATGGTAACGTCTCGGCTTGCTATGCGAAAGGTCCCGGGTTCAAATCCCCACCCGGGAACAAACCTTTCGCTTGCGTCAATGGGTCGTGACCCGCGCCTAAGGAGGCGTCTTGGCACCCTGACCTCCTGGGGGACTGCACCTGGCCCACCGCTGGACAATGCACCTGCACATGTGTCCCCTCCCCAAAACCCCCAACCCTTACCCTATTTCCTAGTAATCCTTGCACCGGTGTCCGAAGAAAAAATAATTAGAAAACTGTATGGTGGTCTGCCACCCCCTATAACGACCAAGAGTTGTATCACGGGGTAAATAAAATAAAAATAAATAAAAATAAACATTAAAAAACATATTTTTTTCTCAAACCTACTCAGTACTCATCCCCCATCAAGGCCTGAACCAAAAAGCATTTTTACTCTGCTATAATCTTCTGTGTGATTTTCCTGAATCTTTATCCTCACTTTGTGGAGAAACCTGACGTGATAGAGGAAAAAGCTCGGCATTTCTGAACTCAGCGTATCGAAATAATACATTAGAAACACAAAACGGTGCAGAAAAAATAAAAAGAGTTATTTCGCAGGCCTGTGTAATACATGTGTTGCAGGATTGGTTCGGCTTCCAATTTTCGGTTCCGAATTTCTTATTTAGCAATAACATGTTGATTATTAATAAGCAGCACATGAATTTTTTAAATGGACACATTCAAGGATTTATTTGCAGTGGGCCATAATGACTTTAGTGGAGCTTACTGCTAGCTGAACTTGTATAAATGTGGAGAGTATTTGGCAAACTAACAAGATGCTGACTATAGGTTCAAAAGTTGTCTATTTCAGACTGCTCACTTCTGTTCATATGATTCCGTTTTACCCTACCTATATTTTTTATGTGATATTTTCGCACACACGCAAAATGTATGTAATAACGGTAATTAGTGACTGATATAATCTATAATTATGCCAAGATAATTATTCTGCCATCTCTAATTCGAATATACCGTAGGCTATATCACGATGTTAATTCCCTCTGGCGCAAGTGTGAATTAGTCAACACGACAGTGAGTATCCCTCGACGACGGGAAACTATAAGTTTCGCATGCCCTGATTGAAATGGCAATGCAGCATGTAGCAGATCGTCCATGTTAAAGCGCCCTGTGATCTCAGGTTGGGCGCGATAAGGGGTCCACTCTGGTTGTTCTCCTACCTCCGACACCTCCCTCCACCCAAACAAGTTTAAGCATTGGATGAAGACAGATAGAGAGGCAGAAGCGCTTAGGACTCCACTTGGGCCAGATCGATTAATGTCCCCAAGTGATGATGTCCCGACCCGAATAGAGTCACGACATCGAGTCTTCTCAATCTCGGCCCGGAATCGCGATTTCCCCCCCCCCCCCCTTCAAAATGCTATACCCACCACCCTTCTTCCAAACCTCAAAGTGCAGGTGAGGACACACGTTATATATGTGCAATTTTAAGGGACAAAAAAGCAGTACGGAATTGGAGCTCATTTATTCATCCATCCGTCTAGTGATGGTGCAGAGTGGAGGAGGGAATAAGGCAGGGGGGTGGACTCCCTTTTCTGGGAGACCTGTGGTCCGTCCCTTCTGGACGGAGACAGATGAGTTGGCGGCGATGAGGCATCGCTTCTCTCCCTACTCCATCTGTCACACACTCGCCACCCATCGATCTGCACTTCTTCCTACACAGACGTTCTCCGCCTTCCCACTCCAGCCTTATTCGCCATGTCCACTACAACTCAGGCACAAACCGGTCCTTGAACCCCTAACCGTCACTTTAGTCGTCATCTGCAATCAGCCACTACATGCCAATACCAGAACAACCAGATGCTGCTTATTTCACTATACTGCAAAAATTAGTGTCACTAATTACGTATGATGAAACTTTTACCTGCTGTCGAAAAATAAGCTGAAAAAATATCTCGACAAAGCATAAGTAACGGGATATGAACATCCTGGAAAAAGTGATACAACCATTACGGAACACCATTTTTCCCATCTTACGTCAACCACAACCGTAGGCCTTAAGCATGACTGCATCAGGTACACGATTTATCGTTCAAGAGTATGAGGATAGAAAAAAGTAGATGGAAATATGGTATGCAAAGGAAATTATGCGGCGGGAGAATTGGTATTAATTCCGGCAGCCAATCCAGACTAGTCGGCTTTTCAAAAATTTCATCTCAGATGCGGGAATTTCCACTTGAGGAAGCTGCGATTTCCTAGAGAAGGTGATCGATAAGGATCTAATAAGTGCTTAGGGACGGAGGCGCGGAAGCTCGAAAAGGAGATCACTTCTTTTCGGCTTCCACGAGGCCAAATTTCCTTTTCTGCTTTTATTTGTTCCGGCAAATAAATTAAAAACCTTTAATTTACCACGCAACGGCAGCATGCTGCTGCTCCTCGCGTTGGATTACTCAGATTACTTCACCGAGGATTAGTTGAAATAGTCCTCTTTTCACACCACTGTTAGTTACAAAATAATACTGTGACAGAATGATACCAGCAGTACAAATGAGGAGGCGGCCGCCACAAGCGGCTATCTTCTATTTTTAGAGTTTTTGAGCTGGAACTGCCACTACAATCTTCATACAAAGGAGCATCTACTGAGCCAAATATTAAGCTGGTCGAAATAAAAAAAATTTGACAAGAGGATGAAATCTGCGAAAGAAGCCAAAAAAGGCTATCTTCGTCAAACGTGATCAGTCAAAGTCGGCTATCTTCGCTCTATTTAGTATTGCATCGTTCCAGATGGAGGACTCCTGTGTTTTTTCCTGCGGTTTTCCCCGTAAATGCATTTCTGACAAATAATGACAGTGACACTGGTGGGGGTAGGAACAGTACATTATACTCCGGATTATCCGGGTTAGGATTATCCGTGCATCGCCAAAAACAAAAGTTCAAATTAAAAGTCCGAAAAAATGTCGATATAGGCATACACTGTACTCCCGATTTTCCGGACTAATAACTGCACGAGTGTCGCAGGATAATGAGAAAACACGAATAATAAGAAAGTGGTCATGAATAACGTAAAAATTACCTATTCGCATGTTTTAATATACTACTGTATGATTGTATGTATGCAGTTTTATAACTAAGGTTTAATCAAAATAATGAAATTTACTACATATTTTTAATTTCGATTTTAGACAAAGTCTCATATTTCTTCGATTGCGAGACATATTGACATTTTTCCAGACTTTCATTTTTAATTTTATTTGCTGGAGATGCACGGAATATGCGCAGCCGGATAATCAGGAGTACAGTGTATCTCACAAACAAAGAAATATAACAGACTTTATTCAGAAGACCAACTAAACATTTATGGTGAGTTTTTTATTGTTATTAAACTTAATTAAAAAGGCAGGGGAGACGGAGTGGGGCTGCGGTAACGCACTCGCCCACGGATGTTATGGTCCCGGGTTCGATCCCAGCCAGGGATTCCCCTCTTCACCTCGTGCAGAGTTGGTCCATCTCTGGATTCGTCTCGGGTGGAATCTCCGCTAGACTAATCCACCCGTGGGAGTTCACAAAGTGACCAAGCAACGACATTGCACTTGCACTTTGCACATCCCCTCCCAGTCACCCCATGGTGGTATTCCACCCCCCAAGAGGGCCTCGGGCCCTATCACGGGTTACACTAAAAAAATTAAAAAATAAAGAGGCATACACTATGTACAGTAGTTAATTAAAAATCTCAGAATAGCTCATTTTATGGTTTTTATGATTTCATGTGACCATTTTCTAATTATCCGTGTTTTCCGATTATCCGGGCACAGCCGCGAATTCATTAGCACGGATAATAATCGGGAGTACAGTGCATTTGGTGCAATTTTCCTACATCAGGAAAGTCATATTCCCGATCAAAACCTGCGCTTCGCAACAGGAAAAGCCAAATTCGGCTATCTTCAAATCTTCATCAGGCTCTAGGTCAAATGGTGAGCCTGATTTGGTTTAATTCCGTATATCATGACAGATACTGTACCTAAGCTCTTGATTATGGCATGATCGCAATAACAAATTTTCAGCTATACAACTCGTAACTAAAAAAGTAGAATTTTCTGGGGTTCGTCAAAGACAGCCGCTTCTGGAGGCCGCCTCCTAAAATATAGTGAACTATTTGAAAATAAAAATTTGAGGAATATTACTGGACACCACTGTACGCGTAAGCTACACATTTGACATGACATAAGCAGCCTATCAATTCATTAATGGTGTTGAGAATCAGGAACAGGGGCTTCAAATTGTATCAAATGATACAGTTATATTTAACTTATTTGTCAGCTGGGAAATTGAATAATCTTGACAAAATCCTTGGCCCATAGATACCAAGAAAATGCGGCAGATCAAATTAATAGTGCAGTAGAGCCGAGTAGAGCAACTTGCGACCCTCTAGTTGAATAGCGGTGCTGCCCTCACTCGCGGCTGGAGGCCCAGCAGGAGAGTGAGTGAAGCGCCATAGGCTTGGTTTTATCGACGCAAAAGAGAAACTCTGTGCATTATGGATATTACATCAAATCGGAGATTTGCGTTTTAATATGGGCACATACAACCAGACCTTAGAGGTTGAGGTGAAGGGGGCACACAGAGTGTTTAGAGGGCATTTATGTGTTAGCATGAAGCACCATGGCATGAAGGTTGAGTGATGTTAGCAAGTTCTAATATAGTCACGAGCTATCTGTCGACGTTGGATCCATTGAAAAGTAGGTATAAGGCTTGTCCAGTATAGTATAGTATAGTATAGTATAGTATAGTATAGTATGTTATACCTAGGTGCAGTGATTAACATTTCTGTAAATAGTCAAATGACTGAGGCTATAATATGCAAGACCAATGTGTGTGCGTATAGTACAGTGGAGCATCAATTATCCGAACAGAGTCTGTCAAGGGGGTGTTCGGATAACTGATTGTTCGGATAACCGATCATTTACGGGAAAAGGGGAGGTGTGGTGGCCGAGATGGTAACGTCTCGGCTTGCTGTGTGAAAGGCCCCAGGTTCGATCCTCGCCCGGTGAACTTTCCTTTCACCTGCGTCAGGAGGGTTTCTGACCTGCACCAAGGAGGTGTCTGGAAACCTAGCCTCCTGGGGAACAGCACATGACCCCTTTACCGACATTGCACTTGCACCAATGTTCCCTCCCCGAAAATCCCTATCCTTACCCACTTTCCTTGTTTACTTGCACCGAAGTTGAGTTGAGAAACTTGAACAAAAATAAATAAAGGTTCATGCGATATACCCCCGGTTGGGGGTGAAAGCATTACCCACAATTATTATTATTACTCGTATTATTATTATTATTATTATATTTACGGGAAAAAATTGTACCGGCGTCATAGGAGCAAATATGAAACTAAGAAACAGTGATATTAACCACAAAACTGTATATTTTCTGTCACAGGAACGTCTTAAAAATACTGTAGTTATACCTTACTGTCCTTACACGAAGCAGTCCTACAGTTTAGGGGGGGAGGCCAATTTCCTTTGTTTGAGAGCCGAGGCTCGTTTTTTGGTGGCTAAATCGCGCTTTTTCTCTTTTTTGCCGACCCGAAAACGTTCGGTTAACCGATGGTTCGGTTTATCGGGGTTCGGATAATCGATGCTCCACTGTATGTGTACAATATGCGAAACATGTCACTATTCTCATGGTATAAGGGCGACACAGGGAGGAATACGGGTGTCGGTCAAATGTCTCATTCAGAACCCGTTCCAAGTTAGTCTCTGATATATTCCCGGGCACAACGTGGCAATACCAGCAATGTTGGTATTCGCATGTGCCATTAAAATTGCCCCGCCTTTTTTTCCCAGAGTTGAGGTTTTTTCCTTGAAAAATGTGCGTAATATAGTGCGAACTCAGGAATTACCAAAAGGCGACGATCAGCGGTGATGCAATGGTCGAAATCAGCCCACGGACACTTACCCCTATCTTCTGGGCTTGTCACCTGCCGAGGGATTACGCACCGGGTGCTCCCTTGACACCGCCACGAGACATTTCCCAGAGCAATCATGTGGCGACCCTACCGGACTAAGGCTGAACTTTATAGGTACGAAAGGGGAGGGCTACATTGGGGGGCCCAACATGGCCGCTGGCGGCCATGTTGGGCCAGCATGTAGCCCTCCCCTTTCGTACCTATAAAGTTCAGCCTTAGTCCGGTAGGGTCGCCACATGATTGCTCTGGGAAATGTCTCATGGCGGTGTCAAGGGAGCACCCGGTGCGTAATCCTTCGGCAGGGGGTGGGTGGGGAGTGACCTAACCTGAGTCTTCTACAGCCGTGGTCGAAATATTGCAAATTTATGATTATTTGAACTTCTATGGGCGACAGGAGAATTTAGACTGAATGTGAGAAATTTTAATTTTAATTGTAAATGGTAAGATAAGAAATTGGTGTCACATTATGTTTTCAAAACAACCCTGTACTAGTACATCACAACCATATAATTTGCAAGTGTATAATTATGTTGGCCTCACTAGCATTTATAATGTTTTAAAACTGCATTGAATTAATGCAGCTAATCGTATCTCATGAATGATATTAACAAGGGAAGGTCACGGGGTGATAATGACGGATCTTCATGAAATTTAACATGCTAATACAGGACAATATATGATACCCAAAAATGAAATATTTCGTGCGGAACCCCATAGTTACAAAAGTTATGACGTCTTAAAGTTCCAAAAATAAGACATTTTCATACTCCGTGGGATTACATTAGCGACCACATATAATGACATTGAAGTGTGTAATCAGTTTCTAGACCTTTTCTCATCGGAAAAAAGTCATACAGTACGGCTCTGGCCGTCCGTCCGTGGCCGTCTGTGGACAGGTATCAAGGCCTAAGCGACAAACGGTTTTCATATTCGGATTGAGCGTGACCAAAATAGGTTTCATGGTCAGGGTGACCCGCCACTTCCGGTCTTCCGGGTTCACTCTATCCGCACAAGTCTACTTTACGTTTACGGGCGGGTTATCATTGGATTTCAAAGTTAGTTTCCGTGTATTCCTGACCGTGTTTTTCGGGGATTTACTCCGGGTTTTACCTCACGTGAGCGTGTTTCGATTAGACCTTTTCTAATTCTTTCAGGGAGCATGTGAATCGATATATCGTAACCTAGGCAACATATCGATTCCAGTATCGGCTTGGGCGATAACACCATGGCGGCCGATGACGCTCATTGCAAACATGTCCAACGTCAGGAATAAATTCCACAGCCCCTGTGCCAGAGAGTCAGGTAAAACCCGGAGTAAATCCCCGAAAAGCACGGTCAGGAATACACGGAAACTAACTTCGAAATCCAACGATAACCCGCCCGTAAAGTAGACTTGTGCAGATAGAGTGAACCCGGAAGACCGGAAGTGGCGGGTCACCAGAAGTTGACCATGAAACCTATTTTGGTCACGCTCAATCCGAATATGAAAACCGTTTGTCGCTATCTCTTACGGTTTATGCCTTGATACCTGTCCACAGACGGACGGACGGACGGACGGCCAGAGCCGTTCTGTATGACTTTTTCCGATGAGAAAAGGTCTAGAAACTGATTACACACTTCAATGTCATTATATGTGGTCGCTAATGTAATCCCATGGAGTATGAAAATGTCTTATTTTTGGAACTTTAAGACGCGATAACTTTTGCAAATATGGGGTTCCGCACGAAATATTTCATTTTTGGGTATCATATATTGTCCTGTATTAGCATGATAAATTTCATAAAGATCCGTCATTATCACCCCGTGATCTTCCCTTGGATCTTCCCTAAGTTGAATGATTCAAGATATCGGATCTTAATAGTAGGGCGTAAATGTGATAAATGTGATGATAAGAGGAGACCCACATCATTAATATGTAATGATGCAGTGCACATGGGTGTATCAGAACTTGGAGTAAGTTAAGAAGGTTAATAAGTGGTGAGTTAGGACAGGATTCGAGCGACTTGACTCGCCTTCCTCCTTACGACAGCGAAAATTTCCCGATAATTGCGGGGGATAATTAGTCGGAGCCCAGCTAATCAACATGATGTCGCCGGAACGTCGCCTGAGCTAATTACATCGCCTAATTGACTTAAGTGGTAATGACTAAGTGGGAATAAGCGTGTTTCTGGCCTGCTTGCCAAACGAAAGTCTCACCCTTCCCTTCGCTCTTTCCAGCCAAAACCCTCGCAATAAACTTTCCTAACAAGACCGCAGGATGACCTTCTTTTTTGTACCAGACTATCTTCACATAACTTTTAATATTTTCACGAACTTGGACCAAAAAGGAGGGTGTATATTACATCATTAGAGTAACACTAGGGTATTATACACTCTAGGCGTTTTGGGAAGCAGAATTTTAAAACAGGCATTTAGGGTTTAGCTGTGGAACTTTAAGGACAGATTTATGAGCACTATGCTTTGTACAGGGTGATTTGAATCCTATGCTGAAACCTATTTAACTCTTACGCGCATAAATGTAGATAGCTTTTCTGACAACATATATTGATTATTTAGTTGTTCTTGAACCTTACGTGAATAATTTTCTGGCGTCTCTTAGCTGTCGTCTGTGGTACAATATTACTTCATCAAAAACGGATATACGTATCTGACGACTGCAGCATTTTGGGTATATTTTCTGAATCGCCCTGTGAATCATGCAGTATAAATTTGACCGCATTTTAAAAAGCTGCCCGGGAGGCAACGATGAACTATAAAAAAAATGCGTTTGTGGGTTGAAAACAACGACATCAGTTTGTATCCTATAGTGAACTGGATGAAAGCGACTCCACCGGCGCGTGAAAAGCAGATATGTGTGTTTACATAAATACAAGGTCGGTTCTTTTTTGGCAGCGTGTGTGACGAGGCGCGATTGCGATTTTCTCGGCCCACTGAGTTTTGCGCTGAATTACTCCAAAGTTGGCAAAGACGGGTTGCGTGCGCGCGTAAATCACGTCGGCAGAATTTTTTTCTCTGGGTGACATGCGAGGTCATTTACAAGAAAAACACTTTTTATGCAAACAAGCCCCCTGCTGATATGCGCTTGACTTACTTTCAGCAAAATTGTACCAATCAGTGGTTTATGTAACGAGCAAGAAAAAATACTGTTATCATATACGAAATCTGTTGATAATAATTATGGTAACGCATATGGGATAAGGGATAAAGCTGGTCAGTTTTGTACTCTGACTCACTCTTCTGCATACAACATGTAGCACGGTGGTGAGAACAGGGTGAGAAGCCAAGTTTAAAGAACCTGTTTAAAAATAACCACGAACTCAGTGCTATACCATGAATTCTTAGATGGTGAAAAAATACTGACGTTCTGACTCGAGATATTTTTGTGCCCGAATAGACCAAAAATGGTTCATTTTACTCCGTTGCATTTCCCAATCTTTCCGAGGTTTGCGTCAACATATACAAGCACCAAATACGCATTGGAATAAAGCCCAGAAATGGACTCAGCCTGTGGGATCAATGGAAATGCTTATTTCACCATGAAAGAAGGCGATAGTAGATTTTTTCAGATGTGCATTTACGAGTAGATGCACAACGTAAATGATAGATATACAGCAGCACTGGCTTGAATAACCATTAGGAGGTGCTTCTCGGAGAGCATTGAAACAGATTTGATTCTAATTATCCTTGACTCAAGATCCCAGAAACACACGAAATCTACAGCCTCTGCAGTGTGTGTCAGTTTAGTTCCTTTAAACAGTTTAAAGTTAAAATGTGCGTTCAGGATATCTCTGAGATACTTTCATCCATCGTCGTGTATTCATCAATATTTAATGTGATGTTCACTCTTACACATGTGGCTTCCTAAGGGTACACGCAGCGAGATGATAAAAAGATCTTGATCATTTGCATGGACCTATTGTACGTTAGACAAAGGGTTCTGGTTACATATGTGGACTCCTTTGTACAGTACAGTATATGATGAGTATTACTCTTTTATGACCCGCTGCCAAACTTCAGCTAAGTAGCCTACTCAAGCTGCACAAAGCAGTACAAATATCTTCGAGTAATCGGTAAAGTGCATCCATTCCCAAAAACCCTTATAAAAGTGATTATTGATATAATTTCTTCCTGGCGTGCAAGTAACAACAAGTGCGTCAGATTTTCTCATTGTCGGAAAGTGAAATAATTTTAAATAACATTTAACCGCTTTGTAAATGATGTACTTAATTAACACTGACCTACTCGTTAACCGTTAACAGTTGTTAACCTAGCTGACGGTTAACAAATATCTGACAATTTTTACAAATGGTAGTTTTTATTATGCGGGGATTAGTCCTATGCATGCTGCGGCTGCGGTGGTCGGGATATTAACTCAAAGTGCTGATATCTTTGCCAGAGGTTTAGCAGCAGCTCTGCAATGATATCCGTCATCGCAGCCTTTGAATTTATAGCTCTCCCAAGGATTCTGCGCCCTCGATAAGATCATGTTATGATATCTGGACTGCAGTAGGCCTTCCTCTTGATTGATGGTAAGTGCAGGACAATATATTGTTTATTTCAGTATGTGAATGTGAATTATTGTATGTATCAACCACTTGTTATTGATTTACCGGCTATTAAACAACCCCCTAAGGTCCTCCGATTACGAATTACGAATATTTTCTAATGTCGACTGAATTAGTTTTTCTAGAATATTCCAGAATCATTGAACTATTGTAGGTGTTTTGGGTACATAGCACTGCGCGACACACCACTTCACATTACTACAGTAGCTGTTTAAATTTGCCTGGTTTTCTGTAGTAAATAAAGGAATTTAAAGCAATGAAAATAGACAGGCCTTAATAATATAATTATAAGTTGAAATATTTTCCTGTAAATTCACACAGATTTTACAAAATTGTGTCTCCTGCCAAGGTGCCTTCTCTAGGAAAGGAAAATCATTTTTGCCTGTCCTGCCGAGAAGTATATTGATAGAAATATTATTAACACCTCTTCAGATATTTTGATTTTTATTAATGATAATAAAGAGACGGCAATTTTTTTTTGTCAAAAATGTGTCTCCGGCCACTTTAAAAAATTGGTCTAAAATGGTGGGGGTTAGGCACGTGTTCGCGCCATTTTTGGCATCTGCTGCTGCCATTTGTATGGAGGCCAGAGTCCCCCGAAGGCCTTTTTCCGGGGCTCACGTTGCGTTCCGAGCAAATCGGATCACGTATCCTCGCCTCTAGACTTGCACAATGAGCCTTCCTGCCAGCCCTATACAATCTGACAACACCGCCATCTATGTAGTCCCAGTGAACAGAAGGAACACAAAAAAGGCAGAACAAAAAATAATCGCGAGTCTTTTGTTATCTCAGTTTCTTTCCCCAGACAGCCATCTGGTGTCGTCAAAAATGTTCACAATGCCAGAAAAATACGGAAGGCTTACCTTTTCCGATATTTTGTTTAGCGGCTCACTTGTTCCGAAAAAAATTCGACGAATCCTGACGATCCCAACCATATTTCTTTTTTATACCGGTCATGTTGCACTGACGACCTGGAATGATAAAAATAAAATTATTAACACATAACATAAGATGTCTAGATCTGGACGCGACTGCATGAGACACAATTATGCCCCCTGCTTTAAAGCAGAGTTGCAACAGTAGGCTACCATGCATCATCATCGAGTAGGCCTATACCGTATGTATTGGGAGAATATTCAGGAATAGGGTAATGGAGACAATTAACATGTAAGAAATACTTATTGGATTCACACACAAATTATATTTATCCTCTGCAGCATAAATTGACTAACTGGACTTTCAGAGTTCTGATGTAAACGGAAGCATATGGCAACACCCAGTAGCAAGGGGGTAATCACTTCGGTACTCCGGTGTACACCTGCAAGTGGTACTCCCAGGTACTCCTTAGGTACTTTACTTTTTGGTACTCCTTGGTACTCCTTGAATTTTGGTACTCCAGTGTACACTTTTCAGTCGAGTGGTTACCCCCTTGCCCAGTAGTCCATACCAACCCCGTCTGTCTATACGTTGCGTTTAGAGGCTATCTCGAAATGGGCAAAAGTCAACCTCACTATTTGACCGGCTTGAATGTAACTATACACATGGAAATGATCCGTTCTGCTATGGAGTATGATATGATTTTTTGTGTGCAAAAGGACAATTTTGCCCCGGATTGTATTAGTCCCGAGAGAGCGTCATCAACTAGATCCGGGAAGGAAAATCCGGGATGGGGAAAATAAATGCGTGGATGCAATTGCACCCTGTGGCACTTTGTCCCCGATACAAATGGCGCCGTTTTATCAAGGTGGCAAAGCGCCTTTGTGAGTCCAGACACCCCAAATAAATAAGTGCAAATAAACTACTCCTCCACTTTCTCTCTGCTTTTCTGGCTTTCCGACGGTGACCGATAAAATCTCTTTCATTTTTTTCTTCCATTCCCTTCCCCACCCCTACCACTTCTCAGTCCTGCTGCAGTGTGCACTTACCCAGAACAACTTTTCCCGGTGAACTAACAGACAAGATAACAATAGGCTCTGAGTTACAGGGGCCGTAAAAGTCGGCCCCAAAAATACTTAATCAGAGAGTTTACTGTAAACATAGTTTTAGTGGCTCTGCAGCTTTGAGTGACTTCCTGCGTAATGCATTTTTATACCATAAAAGCGAGGTGGGGATGCCACTTTGGCAGAACAAAGTTATGCACAATACTCGCAGTGTAGCCATGAAGTTTAAGTACTTGTTCACATAGCAATGCTTCTCTACAACAGGAACTGAAATGTTACAAACCAACTGCAGTGGCCTAATGACTGGGTCAGTTAAAATTCCTACCAGCAGTAATATTTAAAGGCATTTCTTCAGTATTGATAATTAGGCACTGGCTGGCTTTCCTCCGTATATAGCAGGCCTTCTGTTGCGGCATTTATTTTTACAAATAAGGAGAAAAACGTACAGTCGGCTAAAGGAGTATGTTACCAGACCCCTAACCTAGAAATTAGCCTCCAACAGAGGTGCTGCCTAGGGGAGTGAGATTTATTGTATCAGGGGGAAACAGCACCTCTGTTCTTCCCCCTGATACAATAAATCTCACTCCCTTAGGCAGCACCTCTGTTGGAGGCTAATTTCTAGGTTAGTGGTCTGGTAACATACTCCTTTAACCGACTGTACATCATTGGAATACTGTGCGAGAGGTGGCAAAGACGTCGTGGAAGCAACTGCTTCGGGGTAAACTCACAATTACTTGATTGCTCTTTTAAACGCCACATCATGTTTTTTTCTCCGTTTAACATTTGAATTGCAGTGTTAATTTGCAAATAATGTGTCACTACTTGACGATGTAGTGACTTGTTTGCTCCATTATAAACAACACTTTTGGACAAACACATCTGTGACATCATTGAAGAATTCGTGCCAAAGTAGGCAGATGTTATTCAGGAAAAACGATCGGAACTTCTCCGAACTTCTCGGTTATGAATGTTTCCAATGAGTGATTGTGAACCTGGATGACCTGGATCCTTTGTTACCACGTGTTTTTCTATGTTGTAAATATGTCTTTAGACCGGTACTCAATGAACTGGAAATTGAACATGTTTTTATGCAGTGTACCAACTGAACTGTATGTATAGTGTAAGTAATTTTTGTTACTAGACTGGATATTATAAAGCTGCTATACAAATATTAGCTACCAGTAATGCCGTGTAATCATTCAGTTAGGCCCTGAATTGAGATTTTGCGAGCTTAAAACACATTGCGATAAAGCCTATTTTAACTGATGGCATCTGAGGTCTGTGTTGGACCAAGAGCTCTTGGTTGGACCCATTTTTTCAAAGCAGTAAACATATTGTACCTTTCGACAAAAATATTAGCAGCTAATATGTCTAATAACCTCGGAAAGTACTTTTCCAAACTAATTGCATATGTGACCGGAATTAGGTACACTAAGATCTGGGTTGCAGTTCAGTACAGTTTATTTGCCGTAAACAGAAAAGGGATGTGAAGGGATAAGGTGAAGAGGTAAAGGAATGACTAGTGGCCAGCCAGGTGTCAGCTGAACCAAGGGCCTCGAAGGTGGCTTATATGACTGTATAGGTTGAACACATGTTGCAATGCGTGACGGGACGGGTGTGCATGTCAATCAAACCGTAGTACAATCCAATAGGAAAATAAACAGAGGCAGGAATACCTGTAGGTACTGTACTCATACAACAGCAACATAAAATGGACCAGAAAGGTGACACATAAAAATTATTAACTCCTTAGGGCGGAAAATCACTACGGTAACTGCTGCCGACATTTACTGTACATGGAACGCACTACATGCTGCGTGCTTTTATTTCAATCTGAGAAAAACT
The DNA here is from genome assembly GCA_000934665.2 of Catajapyx aquilonaris. Taxonomy (NCBI): domain Eukaryota; kingdom Metazoa; phylum Arthropoda; class Diplura; order Dicellurata; family Japygidae; genus Catajapyx; species Catajapyx aquilonaris. The sequence goes on along the minus strand of JYFJ02000986.1, from coordinate 3,484 downwards.
TTCCTGGATACCGGTATAGATTTTTCTCCTACCGAGCATTATCCAGCAGCTTGCAAGTGCTCTATGAGACTCTATGTATGAGTAAGTCTGCATGTGACATATTCATGCCGATAAAATAGTATTGCCACTGTTTTCTGGCCCCTGTAATTAAAACAAAACAGAAAATATTTACAGGGGAAATGAGTGACTCTTTGCGTGTAACTAATCCAGGTATGTAGGATTTGATTTCTTTTGGTTTCTTCTACTATTTTTACTACTTAAGCTTGGAGTAGATAGAACTTAATGATCATGAAGATTTGATAAAGAGAAGTGACGAAATATTTGGAATGTTTGGAAAGCCCGAAGGTTTATTAATATAACTTATTTGCCATGAAACTGGATGTTTGGAACTTTCGTCTTGTTAAAACACCTGCTTCGCTTGGTAATACTGGCGACAAAAACCTGAGCAATGACAAAATGATCGACCAAAACTGCATCACTCATGTTCATAGTGCATCCCAAGCCGCGACAGAACGCGGACTATGCGCTCATTATTATTTAACGTGTGCAAGAACGGCCATAGTGGAGTGTGGCAATATCCCATCAGGATGAAATGAGGCACGCAATTTTCTTCTCCCCGAACTAATCTGGACTCGATTTTTTGGGGAGGTTGGGATGGGGGCGGGTGTCTGAAGCCTGCATCAGGCAGGCTGGAGCTCTCCCTGGATATCGGCTGGTAAATGATGCATTATAAGGGGCGATGGATGGAAAGAAAGTAGGGAAGGAAAAGGAGCTTTCAATCGGGGTAGGCCATTGATTGATGAATGATTGGCTTCCAGGAAGAACGACCTTCCCTTGTACTTGCTGGCCCGGACAATACGGGCAGGGATGAGAGAGGGGCGCTTCTGGTGAAAAAGATGAGCCAGCTTTTTTCTGGAGGGTGAGGAGCAGGAATCTTCTTTAAAAAAATCTGGCTTGTCACTTCTGCTTCCAGTAGAATCAACTTAATCCGACGCTTCAGTCAGGGTGTTGCGCCTGCTTGACGTCACGGTGTGAATAGACCCCGTTTTTCATGGGAGGTGGGCAGCAAGTTATTTCTCACCGTGTCTCCGGAGGGCACATTTCTTCTGCGCGGATGCCGCTTCACTAGATATTAATTGGACTAAAGATAAGATAATTGACAAGGGGCTGAAATCATATTAGCAGAAGTTACGTCCAGTCATTGGGTTCGACTCTTAGCTGTCATTCAGGAACACGGGGATAATTCAATTGAAGGGGATGGGAGCTTTTATGTAATCCGTTCCGGCTTGTTTCATTCCTCCTGGCGTTTTTGACAGCCCTTTTTTGCAATCGGGATTTTTGAAAAATACGTTTAACGAGTGTTGCAAGTTGCGCTAATGATTCAAATTCATTCAGGATATGCATATTTTACATGGAACCCTTTCTGCTTACAGTTAGAACAAAAAATTATTTAATTCCATTGAAAACTAAAGATAGTAATGGGCAAGGTAAGATATGTTTCATACGTGCAGAATATCAGCAGAAGTAATATGTAGCGTTTTAATGAACAGATACATTGCTTTCCTCGTTCATAAAAATTGCACACTACCATACTACTTGACGATGAGTTATCAACAAAAAATGGGTTGCAGGTGAAGAAAATGTAACAATTTCAAAATTCTAAAGATGGTAAATGATGACGTTCAAGCTTTCAACTTTTATCAACTGAAAATATAAATACTGTACTATACAGGGTGTTTCTTCCTAGTAGGTCAAGCCACAAGTGGCATATTCCTTGGCCCGAACCAAGTCTAAAATGTAGAGAGCAGAAATGTCGAGGGACCAACCCGTAACGAGATAGACGACCAGAAACATTGGCATACCCCTAGTCACAGGCAGCAACACACACGGCGCCTCTGGTCTCTTTGTAGGGAGATTTCCTGGCAGAGGGACTCGTGCGCCTTACAGGGGTTGCATAGAGAGCAGAATATGAGTGTGATAATCACTTGTGCGAAAGAGGCGATCTCGCAAAATCCCATCGGTCATGATTATCACCCCTTTATCCTGCTCCCTAGGCAACCCCATCTGCCAGGAGATCTCCCTACAAAGGGGCGCCATGTGTGTTGCCGTCTGTGTCTAGGGGTAGGCCAATGTTTCTGGTTGTCTACCTCGTTACAGGCTGGTCCCTCGATATTTCTCCCTCCTACATTTTAGACTTGGTTTGGGCCAAGGAATATGCCATTTGCGGCTTGACCTACTAGTAAGAAACACCCTGTATAGGCCTACCTGAAAAAGTGTCCAAAAACTCGATCCGTATATTTTGGAATCTCATACCTTACCTTAAACCGGAAGGGATGACAAACGGAATGTTGGCTCAGAAATCACTATACAGTATATTCTCCCGATGAGGATTGTAAAGTTTTTGGTCCTTCTGCTAATTAGAACTACTGATGTCAACAACTAGTAACCACAGTAACCACGAAAAAGCTCATTTGAGAATCCCGATTAGCAGAAGCGGGCTGTTAGCAGAGACTTAGTGGGAGGATGAGGTGCACATTTGCTCAATTTACACGTACTGATGAGTAACATTAGTAGGGTAGTAAGCTGTTCAGTGGAATTAATTTTCTTATTCTCATTAGAGTGAAAAAACCAAGAATCGCTTATTTAGATAACGCTGCTTGTTTCTATCATGTTCAATTACATAATATTATATGAGCCCATAAATATGTTCAATTGATTTAGTGACAATATACTGTACGTTATTGTACAATACTCTATCAGTAGTGGTGTACTTTGATATTAATTTTCATTTAAATATCGCTTACTCAAGTTAGTAGTGAACTTACTTGTAAACATAATGATGCGAAGAAATGACTATCTCCAATAATGAGAGGTCTGAAGTTAAAAACATTTGGCATATAGCGAAACATCAAGTCTAATGAGGAATCAGGCTGAAAGCCAAATCCCATGCCCCTATACCAGCACCATACCAGCACCAAGCCGACTCATGAGACTAGCTCTTTTATCTTTGTCCGCAAGAAATTGGGGGCTGAGACCACGCCTCATTCTGTGTCCTGTCCTGATTGCCCAACAGCTAATTGGGGTCAAAAGTTGCCGGTTAATGCACGCCGATAATCACGCCTGTTTTTGCAATTCCTACGCTTGGATGCTGCTAAAATTAATTTCCCCGCTCTCGCACCATATGCATACAAAATATGCAGATTAAGTGTTTCTGCCGCACCACATCGGAGAAACTAACTGGGGCTTTATTTGCACTTTGGTTCAACGTCATCATAATCATAATCATATTTTGAGACATCATGGCCTCAATTCATTTTTGATGATAAAATTATCGCTGCCTTATATGCCGTTCTTGCTTGATGAACATTTTAAAACTATCATAGAGCAGGGTCATTCCATGTCAATTCACCGAGCCCCCTGACCCTTGGGTTGTCAGATTTTGACGAAAATTGGCGAATCGCTTTAATTACGTCTTTCAAAAATA